>VDFB02033483.1:0-11817 GCA_007258455.2 Sequoia sempervirens | reverse complement strand
CTTGCTAATATTGCCTAATTATTTTAAAGAGAAGAAGGGTCATAACACAACTTTATTCAACCTAGTAAATAGCTTGGTTAGTGAAACTTGACAAAAGCAACAAAACAATTGCTACATTTGGCATTTCATGTTGAATGAAGAGTGGTGGCAATAATATACTTATAGTTTAATAAAACACTATTTTTATAAGAAGGCTTGACATTAGAAAGATAAGTGTTACTTATAGTTTAATAAAACACTATTATAGTTTTACCAACATATACTATTGTATGCTTGCATGGCTTCTTAGTTAATATATGGGAGAGAAAGAGATAGAGATAGAGATATGGGAAGAGAAAAGAGATGGAGATATATGGGAAGAGAAAGAGATGGAGATATATGGGAAGAAAAGGAAAGAGGTGGAAATAGAGTGATGGATAGGGGGGATAGGGAGGGAGAGATGGTGAGAGATAGAGAGGGGAGGAGAGAAAGGATATAGATAGAAAGAGATAGAGAGAGGTAGAGAGGGAGATAAAAAGAGAAATAGAAGTTAGAGATATAGAGTAGGAGATGGAGTGAATGAAGGAGAAAGGGGAGAAGGAGGGAATGGCTCAATAGATGGGGGAAAGTGAGGTGACATAGATAGTGGGAGATATAGAGATATAGAGAGCGATAGGGAGAGATATATCAATCATCCTCCCTATATCTCTATATATTCATCCTTATCTCTTTATCTCTCTACCCCTCTCTATCTCTTTGTCTCCATTTCTATTTGTATGCTTGTCATGATCTCCCTCTCTCTCTATATTTTCTTCTCTATATTTATCTGTCTCCTTAAGTGTGGAATGGGTACATTGAAGAGGTCTTAAAGGAGAATTATCATATTTTTAATCAAATGGCATGCTACCTTGAGCATAACTCCCCAAGGACACATGCCATCCTTGGATTGTTGACATGAAAAAACTAATCAAATTTTAGTTTCTCTCTTCATATTAATATATATTACTATTATATTAAATATATATTATATTAATTATATTTTGTATTATATAAAAATATACTTATTATTAATTATTAATTATAATAATTTTATCCGTATTTAATAATTTTGTTAAAGAATATAATATATAATTATAATAAGTTGAATAATTATATTATTTATTATGTAAAATATAGCTAATATATACTTAACTATATTGTAGAATATTAAAACCTAGCTAAATCATGCCAAAATTTTCAACTTAATTAACATACTATAAAACCTAATGAAACCGGGTTGTAGCTCGTCAAATTGGAGAAGTGAAAGGTCAATACCAGTAATGAGGAAGAGTTTGGAGTAGTGAAAACAAGGTCAATGCCAGCGTCGAGGAAGAGTTTGGAGTAGTGAAAGCAAGGAGTCAATGCAGTAGCCCAGGGAGAGTTTGGAGTTAAAACAAAGGTCAATACTAGAAGTAGATGAAGAGTTTGGAGGAGTGAAAACAAGGTCAATATTAGCGCTGAGGAAGAGTTTGGAGGAGTGAATACAAGGTCAATACCAACGCCGAGGAAGAGTTTGGAGTTAAAACAAGGTCAATACCAGCGCCAACAAAGAGTTTGGAGGAGTGAAAACAAGGTCAATATCAGCGCCGAAGAAGAGTTTGGAGGAGTGAAAACAAGGTCAATACCAACGTCGAGGATGAGGTTGAGGTCACTCAGGGAAAATCAACAACCAAGGGGCAATGAGTACTGTAAGTTTGGCACCCCCATTCTCTTTAACCTTCAATTTTCTTGCCTAGTTTCCAAAGATCTTCTCGTACATTGGCACCCCCATTCTCGTAAAATGGTATAAGATAAAATAGAAAAAATAAAATAGCTTATACAGAACATATCCACCTACAATCCTATTCAAACATTTTAATTAATTCCTTGAATTAAACCTAAAACAAGAATCATACACACCACAATAATGAGATGAACGAAACAACCCTTGATCATTTTATTCAAAATTAGGATATGCTTGTCTGATGGAGAGACAGGTTTGAATTAATAATGCTCGATTCAAATGGCGATGCATTCATAAAAACATCAAATCTGAAAAGATTTTAAAACCTACTATAGAATGACTCAAGGAAACCACCATTGCATTTTTTTCCCTCATCATACTTTACAATTTGCTCTGTAACTTCATCTAGACTCGACCAAAAATATCTAACTTGCTAACCCGTACTTTTGGCCTTGAAATCCTTCTTATAGAAAAGGGAGGAGCAAACAAACATCGGGCCAGAAAGAACACGTGTCACCAACTTGATTGGACATGTGATATTCCAAAAATTGTTACAACAACAATCTCCCAGGAGAATCTTCTTGGTTTCATGATGCTTAGAAATTTGAGAATGGTTGATCGACAACAAAAACTTCCAAATTTTTGTGTGCCTAGATTATGACAAAAAAACAAAACTAGAATCCATTGCTTACTTCTGATAGCTGATTTGTCAATACGTTAGCTTGACCTACTCCTTTTCACTCTTCCTGGAGTTAAATATACATTTACCCATTTATGGTACTCTTCATCAGTTATTAATCAAATTGATCCTCATTCACCTTGACACTATAAGGTTTGTACTTAAGCATACAGTTAGCTTCTCTTTAAAAGACTCCAAAAGAATGAAATTTGGTGCTAATGATTTTGTCCATACAACTCACCTTGAATCATAATCACAGGTCTACCTGTTTTTCAAGGTTTTGTAGTTAGAAACATGATATAAAGGGGGCTCTTACTTTGTGATTCTGTAGCTTGTGTAAGAGGCCCCATGGATCATTGTAATTGTAGGATGCATGAATAGAAGTAGGATGAGAAATAAGAAATTATAGGCTGCTTTGTCCTCAATAATTTTGTCAAAGCATGTATTGAAATGAGAGGGTTCAAGACAGGTTTCAACAAAACATGTATGGGAGATATGATATTATGAGAGTTTTATCCATGTGAGACCTAATGGGATTTGTTTTGAACAGAATATAAATATATACATACACACACTGCATATATATATATATATATATATATATATATATATATATATATATATATATATATATGTATGTGTATATGTATGCGTAATATCTGTATATGTATTTTTAAATGTAAATGTAAATGCAATTACTGGATGCTCTCCTGGAACAATAAATACAACATATCAATCATTAAAGAAATCTATATCTATGTATATAAATGTGTATTTCTAAATGCAAGTGTAAATGCAAAGAGCATATGGTTTTGTAGTGTTATAGATACAGCATATCCATAAATTAATGTAATTGAAATTCTAAAGTCTTCAACACATATAATATGAAATCGATCAAACTATTAAACTACATGAGAAATAAATGAAAACAGTAAATGCATATGTATGTGTATTTGTAAATGTAGGTGTAAAATAAATAAGAATAATAAAAATTATAAAAGAATATAAGGAAAGTTCTCCTCCCTTCTTGGTAGTGATAACCTCCTCCACATACAACCCTTAAAAATTATGAATGAATGAAATATAATCTTTGAAGAACTCAAAGTTGATTCTCTCCTACTGATCTGATTAATCATTTTATCATACAAATATTTATAGTGATTACTAGAGGCACATAGACCAATTCTTCATAATAGAAGAATTTGATCATACTTTCAATGATGGCATTATGAGAAAACCTTAGGTTAAATGAATAATTCTAGCTAAGTTCTTTAAATCATGTCAACCGTATAAGAAGACCAACTGCTATGTGTACACGGATACCATGGAGAAAGGATAGTCTTTGGGCTCTTCATCAATCATCCTACCTTAAAACTATACCAAAAATCTCTAGCAATTAGACATAGGAAGATTTAATATGACTTAAAAAAAATTGATTTTAAGTAAAATTATGATGACTTAACCGGGCCTAGTACACACTCCCTCCTAGATTACTTAGACATATGGAATTAAATATAAATTTGCTGCTATTTTTAATCATGTAGGTGTCCAATAAACCACTTGGTGATGTTTCCCTTCAAGTTTATTTACTTGAATGAAGAGAAAAGTCCTTTGATTACAATTAGAGAATACATTTGAGGCCTTGGTTGTGTAACTGGTGGACCATAGTCACATTTAACACTTGTTACAAAGTTTTGGAGTTAAAACGTTAAGTAGATTTGATTTGTGATGGATACATTTGGACGGTAGTAACAATAGCTTGCAATCTATTAAGACTTGATTACCTTATTTAACCTGTGAAATTCTAGCGATGAAATGATAGAAGAATCATAATATCACCTTGGGATCACATCATCATGAAAGAACTTCATCCAACATCTTTATGAGTGCGGGTACCACCAAATAGGTATTTGTCAGATCTGTCTTCCTCAAGCGAGGGAAATTCAGGAAAAGAAGAGGAAAGCGAGACATGTACTATGTCTAAAAGAGGGAGATCAACTAGAGGTCAAAAGATTAGAAGAAAAATTCATAAACGCATGGAATTTTTTTCTTGCTGAAGGGGGGTCATGTTATTATGATGATGAGAGCATAGGTGACTTCGAGGTGCCCTTGGGGTACAAACATCTGTGGAAAAAATGGGTACCCAAGGAACTTCCTCCAATAAAAATTGATTTTTGCGTCAATGAGAGGATATATCGCATAGCACCATCATCATTACATGGTTTGGGCCTATTTTGCATGGACGGCATAAAGGTCTATTGCAAAAAAGTTACTGAATTGATGGAGTATGTCCGGACTACTATTCTGATTACAAGATTGGGTCTACGTGGTTTGATATACACAAAGTATCGTATAGTATCCCTTGTCGACAAATTATATACAACTAAAAAGATAAGGATCAATAAAGGAGTGGCTATGTACACATTGTGAGCGGACATGGGGGAATATTGCGGGGGTTTATAATGATTCTAACTTTGGGTCAACAAATAAAGCAGCTGGTACCGAGGTGTGCAGAAACTGTGTGATACATTATGTGCGATAAAATCAATAGCTGCAGGGGAAGAGTTTCTAATTGATTACAATTTGAATCACTTAGTTACAAACACAGTTACTATGGGGGTGGTACGTACTATGTACTATTTTGCAACCTCAATTAGCTCCAATATACCATTTTATTTCTTATGTTTTTTTCATAAGTCTATTGGTTTCATTTACCCAGGTAATTTTTTATATTTAATTTTTGTCTAGCAGGGACATTGATCGTCTGAGGAGAGCTCACGGCCCGAACACAGTCCTTGATTATCTGTAGAAGCTTCACAGAAGGCGGGTTTACCTCATTGTAATTATGGAATTAGATATAGGCAGATAACTATTATTATGTTTTTTTCATAAGTTTTTGGGTTAATTTTGAAAATGTTTTAATATTCTTGTTGTAGTCGACTGATTAGGGAAAGGCACCAGCAGTAGAGGAGAGCATCCATAGTGAGGTGTAGTCAATATTTTGTGATGATAACGCCGGCTTATTATTAAACCCTCGATATGATAAAAGTTCAAAATATGCAATGGAAAAGTAGTTAAGTTGATGTTCGTAGTGCCTCCAAGCAGTTAGAGATAAAAGAGAAGGTTAAAATATTGAAAGAGAGATTACAAAACTTGCAAGTAAGCTGTCATGAGGTCTTTAATTATAACATAAGTTCATTCATGGTTTTATATTTTGTACTCTTTTATGTCATGAACTAAAATATGTGTTGTTTTACAGGGTTATATACTCCTCATAATACTCCTAGCCATGATCGAGGGAATGCATAAGTCTTGCCAGTGGGGTTAGTGCAATGTCATCCCTGATCTTCGCCACATCATCATCGGCCCATCATCCATGCCTATATTGTTGTCTGAAATGTCGACAACACATACCATGCAGGAATCCGTTAATGCACCCTCTGGCAGTGAACACATACCAGAACATGCGTCGGGACATGTACCTGGGGATGCAAAGGCCACTAGTACTGGTGATGTTTTAGCAACATTTCCTGGATCTTCCCGTATTACTAGTACGGGAAAATTGCCGATCACACTTGTGGTAAGTAGAGATTCAAATTCCCATAAAGATAGAGAGGGTCCCAGGTACTTTAAAATGTTTTAATTATTATTATATATAATCCAATTGAAATTTACTTATTGATTGCTCTTTTTAGACTATTGATCTAATGATCATTTTGCAGGAAATGATATTTTTTATAAATATCTAAGTGATATTACATTGGAGCTCTTTGGGCCCACCATACGTACACGGTGGAATGCCCAAAATCAAGATTTAAAAGATGAGCTCATTAACCGTTTAGTTGTGTTGTTCGGTGATAAAAAAATTCAACCAAACCAAGGTCCTTCAGAAAGCTGGTACCTATCTAAAGTATGCGAGGGACTAATATAGGTCACATTTAGAGAAGAACAAAAAGTACGAGCGTCCCCCCATGATTCTGGAGAGGGAGTGGAAGGACTTGGTGTCGGATGGAAAGGAGAAGGCTAAAAAGAAAAAAGGAAAGACACCACCGAGCCAAGGAAGGTATGTGATACTATCAACAATGAAATTATATACTGATTACTCTTTCTTTTTTCATAATCTAACGTATTTCAAACTTTTCATAGGTTGTCCGACACATCGAAGGAAACAAAGGAAAGACTAGAAAAGAATAGGCAGCACAAACTTAGCTCTAGTGGTTATATGAAATTACCTGCACGAATTGTAAGTATCAATAAATGAAATATAGTATCCAAATAATAAATTGAAAACAATTTTGGCTTTATCACACCATAGAAGCAAAATTCATGATCTTATGCAAAAATGTAGGGCTCTGAATTCAACAGAGTTCCCACAGAAGATGATATGAGGATTGCCTTCCAGCAAGGCTATGGAGCCGTGGCTAAATGCCTAAGTGTCTTGATTGGGCAAACACAACCTTCCACTACATCCGACATGCAGGTAAATAAACTCAATAAAGTTTATTTAAAATTGAATACTTGTGCAATCTATTCAATATTAATTTCCACCATAAAGTAATTACATGCCTATTTTTTTTAAACATTCAAGCAATGATAATACTGCACATGACATTGGAATGCAGCCTGGTGAGGGTGGAGCACAACCTGCAGATGAAGGTCATGGTGTGCATCTTGGTACTTTAGAGCATGTAGAGCGTGATCAACATGTTGAGCATGATCAGGCTAGAGAAGATCATGAACATGATGTGGCCCCATCAGGTAAAGAAAACCACTCTAAATTTCTTTTAAACATATTTAATTGCAATTGGTGTATTAATTAATGTAGCCTTTCGTGTTTCAACTTTAGAGCATGTAGAGTGTCATCAACGTGTTGAGCATGATCAGGCTAGAGAAGATCAGGAACATGATGTGTCCCCATCAGGTAAAGAGGACCACTCTCATGTTCTCTTAAACATATTTAATTTCAATTGGTGTATTAATTAATGTAACCTTTCGTGTTTCAACTGTAGATTAGGATTTAGAGGGTGTTCAACATGTTGAGCATGAGTCTATAACAAAAGTTCAAGAACATGATGTGGACCCATCAGGTAAAGAGAACCACTCGAATGTTCTTTTAATTAATGAAATACTTGTAACAATAATAATAAAACATATCAGTTTAAAATTTCTTTCTTATTGCAGCAGACCCCCCCTTGAGGTGGTGTCCACGTCATGAGCAAATGACTAGGAATACATTAAGATCATGAGCAGAGGGTAGAACAACTAAAGGGGGGATAGATATTGATTTAGAAAATGATACTCCACTTCAGCTTTATGTAGCTTTAAAAAAGAAACAAAAAAAAAGTGATTGTAATCATATCATGACAACCATATTTTTGATAATATGTAAAAACTGAAAAGAATGAATATTATATGTTAATGAATGAATGTGAATATGTTAATTAATGAATGTTATATGTTAATGAATGAATGTTATATGTTATTAATGGATGAATGAATGAATGTTATATGTTATTAATGGATGAATCAATGATTAATGTTATATAATTGGGTATGGGGAATTGAGAGTGATGTGAGGGGGGCGGGGAGGGCCAAATGAGCTTCCACCGTCACGTGGTTGGCCTTGTTAAGTAGAGAATATTAAACTATACTCAAAACAAAAAGAAGCTCAATAAGGTAATGCACTTTTCAATATAAGAAATGCATCGTTTGAAGCATCAAACCAATGCAAAGATGAAAGAAAGTGCTAACTTTTCTTTTCTTTTTTAGGCTACGAGAATCGGGTATACGACCCCCTATAAGTAGGTCTTTAATTAAACTTTTAACGTGGCCAGAAGTATTTGTGTGACAAGCCTACCTCCGGTACCTGAGGACGAGGGGAGACTAGAACTTCGTGACAGTGAGCCTTAATGAGTGCTTAGCCCAGTAGGGCTAGGGCCCCTTGAAAGTGCTAACTTTTTTTCACTATGGTGTGAGAAAAATGATTCTTTATACCTGAATCCATGCTTTGCATCATAATTTTAAGTTGTTTCCATTCCAATGTTCTGAGTTTAGTTTTTTTGTATGGATTTGTATGAATACCACATTGTGTTGTGTGTGGATTTGGTTTCAAAGCTCTGTTTCTTCTATTTTTAGTGGTGACATAACTCTAAAATTTGACTTTTGTGCATAACAGGTTAGTGGAAAAATTGACAGCTCTGAAGGGTTTAGAGGCTCGATTGAGATATATACACGGATATTTGGACCTTGTTGTTGATGGAAGGCTTTGACTTAAACATGAAATTTTGTACCATCTGCAGGTATGCAAAAGTTTCTCTACTTACATTCATTCTTGATCATAAATGTTGTAAATGATATTAATGCTTCAAACTTAAATGTTGTTATAATGATCAAAATGTTATACTTTGCTATACATTCAAGCATTCTCTTGCCCCCTACCCTTTGCTCTCTCCCCCCTCCTTTTAAGAATTTTCTTTGTCATTAAAGATTCACATTTTTGTCTCATTTACACAAATTTATTTGAAGCGCTAGGAGTGAATAAAGATATGTAAAATATGATGGATTGAAAAGTGTCTTTTAGGCCTCCTTGTAGCGTTAGAAAACATGTCATTTGTTTCCTTTTGTGTTGGAGTCAAAACTTGTGGTTTTGAGGGTTTGTGGAGGATAGTATCAAGTTTCAAAAACTAGTGAGTTTGGTCTGGTTTTAGTCATTAGAAGGATTTTATGTTGACTATCCCATTAGACAGGGCTACAAGGGCTACAAGGCCTAATATGGCAGCGATAGATGGAAGAGTGTTCCCAAGTGAGAAGTCTTGTTTGTTGGCTTAATTTAGCCATGTTAAGAGATTTTGAGTCATTTCCAAGCCTCCTGATTGCATTTGGGTGTGTGGAGTTAAAATAGTGCTTAAGTTGCTCATTAGTTGTATGGTGTATTAAGGAGTCTATCTAAGAGTATTTGAGAGAAGCTCTTAAGAGATTGTCTTCCCCTACCACTTTGCATCAATAATAAAATAAACATGGAAAATGACCAAATAAAATAATTGCCCAAGTTTTGAATATGAAGGGACGTGACTTGCTTGATCTCTCACTGATGGTACATTTCAATGAATGTATTTTTTTTTCAAATTACATTGTTTCGTCAAATTTTTGACGAACGCAACAGACAAATCACCAAAAACATCTAATGAAGTTGCTATAGCTACGACGAAGACTTCGTCGTAACTCCTTGTCAATTTCATCGTCATTGCGACAAAGTATATCGATGAATCACATAAAAGGTCCGACGAAGTTGCTTAGCTGCGACGAAGACTTCGTCATAACTCCTTGTCCTTTTCGTCGCAATTTTGATGAACGTCACTGAGGAACCACAAAAAAGGTTCGACGAAGTTGCTTAGCTATGACAAAGACTTCGTTGTAACTCCTTTCCCTTTTAATCACAATGTCAACAAACGTCACCAACGAACCACATAAAAGGTCCGACGAAGTTACTTAGCCGCGACGAAGGCTTCGTCGTAAATACTTGCCCATTTCGTCAAAATGGCAACAAACTTCTGGTGTTCTTTTGACGCCCATTTCATCAATATTCTGACAAACATCCGAGCCATTTCATGATGCTGACGACCGACGATACTGCGTCGTTATTTCGATGTTTAATCCATTGTCAGACATGCGACGAAAAAACAATGACGAAAATGTTTTCATCATTTCGTCGCTACACCGACAAAGATTTGTCGAACCACCGACAAACGTCCATCAGAAAATGGTGTCAAATTCAGTAGTGTAGTTACAGGCCGATGACTCATACACCCTTCTAAAGTGCAAACTCATTTAAGCTCGGTCCCATTGAGCTTGCCAAAAAATGAACAAACTGTTGATGCCAAAATTTGACAAGGTAACAGTGTCTTATGGGAAACTCAGTTTATGGGGGATCTTTTGCGCTAAACTAAGTGACCTCCAAATTTTTAAAGAAGACAACTTCTTCTATAATGGGGTTTTGGAAAGGGAGAATGAAGCAGATATATAAAATAAAATTTAATCTAAGGCGATGTGCCAAGACTTAGTGATAGGAACGATAAATCATAGATCTAAGGGCCCGATTGGTATTTGTAATGTTCTAGAAAGGCGAAAACTGAAGATTAAAGTAAAGATAATCCATTCATTGACATAAAATAAAATTGCATACATTCATACTACCAAGAAGAGTCATAAGACATGATCTAGACCAGCAAACTTGCATTCAATTTATAGAAGTTCTCAAATAAAATATCAGACAATAACAACACAGTCTAAAGATAATCAAATATCATAAAAGAACAGAAAGGTTGAACAATTGGCACAGTTTGAGATTCTTTTGCAATAATAAAAACAATAATAAAGGCCTCCAATGTCTTTTCTAAAATTAGTGTTCCTCTTCCAAAATCTGAACCCTTCCCTTAAAACAGAGAGAAGTATATATAGTTGAAAACTCCCACCGCCTGGGAGAGCAGTAACAGAAAAGATTCCGTGATCTCTGGCAATGATGCAACATTGAGTATATCTCTAGGTTGTTGCAACAGAAAAGATTTGAAACCAAGCATCTGGTCATTTTAGGCTTAGGTGCATCTTCTACAAATGATGGCAGCAGTCTCGACAAGGTCAAGTAGGCAAGTGTCATCACCCTGTAAAGTAATTATGACATGCGGTGGCTAGTCGCAGCATTCAGTTCGCTTTATCTGTCGCCCAAAAATAAAACCCATTGAAGAGACACGTGGTGGAATAGCGTGGCTCGTGTGAACCTTTATCTTTCGCTGTTGAAAACTTGTGCCAAGGTGACACGTGGCACGTGGGCAGAGCTTTACTCAAAAGTGAAGAGAACCGATCATTGATCGTGCACAGTGATGACACGTGGAAGCACAACAGAGATTCCAAAAATGCAAAGGAAAGGAAACCTCTGGGAAGTGCAAAGCAGACACATGGAGGGGGAAGCAGAGTTTGACAAAAGGGCCGAGTGGCTTATTTGCGATGTGCGGGCCGATACTTAGAGAAAAAATATACCCGAAGGGAGCTTGTTGAATATTTATTCACAATTATCATTATTTAAGTAAGGTTGGATGTATTCAAAGATAAAATATAGAGGTATTATCAATCTTAGATTCGATGATAGTGACAATGAAGAATAAGAGGAATATGTTTTTGATAATTCTCTATATTAAAAAGATACAAACACGAGAATATTGGTACTCCTCACTACAATGGTTAGAAAAGTAGAATATATTTTCTTAATTATTCTACTAATTTACATACTAAAAAACTAATCCAAGGCCTTATTGATCTTAAATTTCATTTTGACTATTAATATATTATTGTCTTTCATAGAGTATAGTTTGTAACTTGTAAGGAGAATTATGAGTTTTCTATT
>VDFB02033482.1:0-32269 GCA_007258455.2 Sequoia sempervirens | reverse complement strand
TTTTGAGTTATAGCCACATTTAGGAAAATGCTTGTGTTTAAGTTTTTCGTGGGCCATCGCTTAACTTTTTTGACTACGATTTTGGATTACACTATAGTTGTGCATTCTATACGCATATTTTTAATCACCTTTCGCAAACCTTCATTTTTCGTTGAGTTATAGCCGCACTTAGGAAACTGCTCATGTTTGAGTTTTCGTGGGCCATTGATCAACTTTTCTGACTACGCTTGAGGATTACTATAGTTGTAAACTTTATACACATATTTTATATAACCTTTTGCAAACCTCCATTTCTTGTTGAGTTATAGCCGCATTCAGAAAACTACTCATGTTTGAGTTTTTATGAGCCATCAATCAACTTTGGTGACTATGATTATGGACTGTACTCTAGTTGTGCATTCTATACGCATATTTTGAATCGCCTTTCACGAACCTTCATTTTTTGTTGAGTTATAGCTGCATTTAGGAAAGCACTCATGTTTGAATTTTCGTGGGCCATCAATCAACTTTGGTGACTACGATTGTGGATTACACTGTAGTTGTGCATTTCATACGTGTGTATTGTATTGACTTTCGCAAACCTTCATCTTTTGCTGATATAGCCATCTGTAAAACCATCACTCGCAGTTTTTGAGTTTCGGGCCATTTCATCAACTTTTTACGCTGGATTACCCAGGTTGTGTAAACTTTATATGAGTATTTTTGCCAACCTTTCACGGTCCTCACTCGTGTTGAGTTATAGCCGATTAGAAACCACCTCTGTTTGATTTTATACCGTAATCAACTCCTTGGTGACGCTATGATTATGGATTGTGTACTCTAGTTGCGGCCTTTATACACATATTTTGGTATAACCGCCACGAACCTTCTATTTTTCGAGTTATAGTTGCATTTAAGAAAACGCTCATGTTTGAATTTTCGTGGACCATTGATCAACTTTGGTGACTACGATTGTGGATTACACTGTAGTTGTGCATTTCATACGTGTGTATTCTATTGACTTTCGCGAACCTTCATTTTTCATTGAGTTATAACTACAGTTATGAAACCAGTTGTGTTTGAGTTTTCACGGCCCATCGATTAACTTTCGTGACTGCAATTGTGGATTGGCCTATAGTTGTCCATTACATATGTGTATTTTCTATCGTCTTTTGCGAACCTTCATTTTTTGTTGAGTTATAGCCGCATTTAGGAAACCGCTTGATTTTGAGTTTTCCTGTGCCACCAACCAACTTTGGTGACTATGATTGTGGATTGGTCTATAGTTGTCCATTCTGTATGCATATTTTTAATCACTTTTCACAAACCTACATTTTTTGTTTAGTTATAGCTGTATTTAGGATATCACTGGTATTTAAGTTTTTATAGGCCATCGATGAACTTTGGTGACTATGATTGTGGATTAGACTGCTGTTGTCCAATTTGTACGAGTATTCTCTATCACCTTTCACGAACCTTCATTTTTTGTTTATTTATAGCCCCATTTAGGAAACCACTCATGTTTTAGTTTTTGTGGGCCATTGTTCAACTTTGGTGACTACGCTTGTGGATTACACTATAGTTGTGCATTCTATATGCATATTTTTTATTTTCTTTTGCGAACCTTCATTTTTTTTTTAGTGATAGCCGCATTTAGGAAACCGCTTATGTTTGAGTCTTTTTGGGGCATCGATCAACTTTGGTGACTATGATTGTGGATTGTACTGTTGTTGTGCATTTTGTATGCATATCTTTAATCGCCTTTCATGAACCTTCATTTTTAGTTGAGTTATAACTACATATAGGAAAATGTTTGTGTTTGAGTTTTTGTGGGCCATGGATAAATTTTGGTGACTACGATTGTGGTTTGCACTCTAGTTATTCTTTATATAAGAGCATTTTCTATCACCTTTCGTAAACCTTCATTTTTCATTGAGTTATAGCCGCACTTAGGAAAATGCTTGTGTTTAAGTTTTCTTGGGCCATTGATCAACTTTGGTTAAAATGCTTGTGGATTACACTATAGTTGTGCATTCTATATGCGTATTTTCTATCGCCTTTTGCAAAGTTTCATATTTTGTTGAGTTATCAACGCATTTATGAAATTGCTCATGTTTGAGTTTTAGTGGGCTATCGATCAACTTTGGTGACAATGATTGTGGATTCTACTGTAGCTGTACATTCTGAATGCATATTTTTAATCGCCTTTCATTAACCTTCATTTTTTGTTGAGTTATAGTAACATTTAGGAAAGTGCTCATGTTTTAGTTTTTGTGGGCCATCGATCAACTTTGGTGACTACAATTGTGGATTACACTCTAGTTGAGCATTTTATACACGTATTTTCTATCCCCTTTCGTGAAACTTCATTTTTCATTGAGTTATAGCCGCACCTAGAAAACCACTCGTGTTTTAGTTTACGTGAGCCATCGATGAACTTTGGTGTCTACGATTATGGATTGCACTATAGTTGTCCATTTTATACGTGTATTTTCTATCAGCTTTCATGAACCTTCAATTTTGTTTGAGTTATAGCCGCATTAAGGAAACCACTCGTGTTTGAGTTTTTGTGCAATCAACTTTGGTGACTACGATTGTGGATTGTATTGTAGTTGTGCAATCTATACATGTATTTTCTATTGCCTTTCGTGAAACATAATTTTTTGTTTCTATTACAGCCCCATTTAGGAAACCGTTCATGTTTTAGTTTTTTTGGCGCCTCGATCAACTTTGGTGACTACGATTGTGGATTGTACTATAGTTTTGCATTTTGTATGCATATTTTTAATCCCCTTTCATGAACCTTCATTTTTTGTTGAGTTATAGCCACATTTAGGAAAATGCTCGTGTTTGAGTTTCCATGGGCCACCGATAAACTTTTGTGAGTACGCTTGTGGACTACACTATAGTTGTGCATTTTATACGCGTTTTTTCAATCACCTTTTGCAAACCCTCTTTTTTTGTTGAGTTATAATCACATTTATGAAACTGCTCATGTTTTAGTTTTTGTTGGCCATCAATAAACTTTGGTGACTACGATTGTGGATTGCACTGTAGTTGTGCATTTTGTATGCATATTTTTAATCGACTTTCAGGAACCTTCATTTTTTGTTGATTTATAGCCGCATTTATGAAAACGCTCATGTTTCAGTTATCGTGGGCCATCAATCAGCTTTGGTGACTCTAATTGTGGATTACATTGTAATTGTGCATTCTATAAGCAAATTTTCTCTTGCTTTTCGTGAACCTTCAAATTTTGTTGAGTTATAGCCTTTCCAGGAACGCTTCATGTTTGAGTGCCGCTGTACCAATCAACATTGCGAATTAATCGTGATTTGAACTCTACTTTTCCATTCCAGTGCTAGCATTTTAATTAATCATGAACCTTCATTTCTGCCATTGAGTTGTAGTCAAGATTTAGGAAAGTCCGATCATGTTTGAGTTTGCAAATACCCATCAATTTCCTGGTGACTATGATAGCGTGATTGTACTATAGCTTGTGCATTTTGGTATGTATATTTTCATCACTTTTGTGAAACCCTTTCATTTGCTGTTCAGTTATAAATGATTTAACAAACCATCGTTAATTTCCAGCTTTCGGCACATCGGCGAACTTGGAATCACGATTGTGGATTACACTGTACTTGTGCATTCTATACACGTATTTTCTATTGACTTTTGCGATCCTTCATTTTTCGTTGAGTTATAACTGCACTTAGGAAACACTCATGTTTGAGTTTTCGTGGGCCATCGATAAACTTTGGTGACTACAAATGTGGATTGCATTGTAGTTATCCATTCTATACATGTATTTTCTATCGGCTTTTCCAAACCTTCATTTTTTGTTTAGTTATAGCCGCATTTACGAAACTGTTCAAGTTTGAGTTTTCTTTGGCCATTGATCAACTTCGGTGACTACGCTTGTGAATTACACTATAGTTTTACATTCTATACGCGTATTTTCTATCACCTTTCGTGAACCTTCATTTTTTGTTGAGTTACAATCACATTTAGGAAACTGGTCCTATTTGATTTTTTATGGGCCATTCATCAACTTTGGCGACTACGATTGTGTATTGTACTGTAGTTGTGCATTTTTTATGCATATTTTTAATCGTTGTTCACAAACCTTCATTTTTTGTTGAGTTTTAGCCGCATTTGGGAAAACGCTCGTTTTTGAGTTTTCATGGACCATCAATCAACTTTGTTGAAAACGATAGTGGATTACATTGTAGGTTTGCATTTTATATGCATATTTTCTATAGTGCATCGTGAACCTTCATTTTTTATTCAAATATAGACACACTTCAGAAATAGCTTTTGTTTGAGTTTTTCTAGGCCATTGATCAACCTTTGTGATTACAATTATGGATTACACTATATTTGTGCATTCTATACGAGTATTTTCTATCGCCTTTCGTGAACATTCATTTTTTGTTGAGTTATAGCCGCATTTTGGAAACCACTCATGTTTGAGTTTTTATGGGCCATCGATCAATTTTGGTCACTACGATTATGGATTGTACTGTAGTTGTGCATTTTGTACGCATATTTTGAATCACCTTTAACGAACCTTCATTTTTTGTTTGAGTTTGAGTTTTCATGGGCCATTGATCAACTTTGGTGAATACGATTGTGGATTAAACTGTAGTTGTGCATTCTATACACGTACATTCTATAAACTTTCGAGAACCTTCATTTTTCGCTGAGTTATAACTACACTTAGGAAACCACTCGTGTTTGAGTTTTCATGGGCCATCAATCAACTTTGGTGACTATAATTGCAGATTCCACTATAGTTGTCCATTTTGTATGTCTATTTTCTATCACATTTCGCGAACGTTCTTTTTCTGTTGAGTGAAAATTTAGTTTTTCGAAAAAGGATGTTTTGGGTCTACTTAGAGCGATTCTATTTTAGAGGGGTTCTTACATGTTGGTGAAAAAATAGTTTTTGAAAATAGGACGATCTGGATCTATAAAACCTATCTTTTCGATTTTCCCAACAAAAATGGTTTCGTAGATTCTATTTTTGAGGGGTTCCTGCATGCTTGTAAAAATTTAGCTTTTCTAGATGAAGATGATCTGGGTGTAGTCAGATCGACATTCTGTACAAAACCCATTTTTTAGATTTATCATAAAATGGACAATCTGGGTCTCTTTAGCAAATGAGCACCTATAAAACCCATATTTTAATTTTCTCAAAAAAAAAAATGGTTCGTAGATTCTATTTTTGAGGGGTTCTTGCATGTTGCTGAAAAAATAGTTTTTCAAAAAAAGGACGATTTGGGTCTACTAAGAACGACATTTTCTATGAAATCCATTTCTCAAATTTTTGATAAAAAGATTCAAAAAATTTACCTCTATTACCTGTACTGCTTCTACTTTCAAAAAATGGATGATCTGGGTCTCTTTAGCACACGAACACCTACAAAACCTATATTTTATATTTTCCCAAAAAAAATTGTTTCATATATTCTATTTTTGAGGGTTTTTTGCATGTTGGTGAAAAATTAATTTTTCGAAAAAAGGACGATTTGGATTGCATTATGTACGCATATTTTTAATTGCCTTTCACGGACCTTCAATTTTTGTTGAGTTATATCATCATTTAGGAAAACGCTCATGTTTAAGTTTTCATGGGCCATCATTCAATTATGGTGACTACAATTATGGATTACACTGTAGTTGTGCATACTACACGTGTATTTTCTATCACCTTTCGCGAACCTTAATTTTTCGTTGAGTTATAGCTACACTTAGGAAACCGCACATGTTTGAGTTTTCATGGGCCATCGATCAACTTTGATGACTATGACTATGGATTGCATTGTAGTTATACATTTTGTACACATATTTTCTATCGTTTTGCACGAACCTTCATTGTTTGTTGTGTTATAGCGGCATTTAGGAAACCGCTCGAGTTTGAGTTTTTGGGGGCCATCGATCAACTTTGGTGTCTACGCTTGTGGATTACACTATAGTTGGGCATTCTATATGTGTATTTTCCATCGCCTTTCACGAACATTCATTTTTTGTTGAGTTATAGCCGTATGTAGGAAACCGCTCGTGTTGGAGTTTTTGTGGGCCATCAATCAACTTTGGTGACTACGATTGTGGATTACATTGTAGCTGTCCATTTTGTACGCATATTTTCTATTGCTTTTCCTAAACGTTAATTTTTTGTCGATGTAAAGGCGCATTTACGAAACCGGTCGTATTTGACTTTTCGTGGGCCATTCATCAACTTTCGTGACTATGATTTCGATTGCACTGTAGTTGTGCATTCGTAGGTATTTGAGTATTCATGGTCCATCGATCAACTTTGGTAACTACGATTATCAATTGCACTGTAGTTGTCCAATCTGTACGCGTATTTTCTATCACCTTTTGTGAACCTTTAGTTTTCATTGAGTTATAGTCGCATTTAGGAAATCGCTCGTGTTGGAGTTTTTGTGGGCCATCGTTCAACTTTAGTGACTACGATTCTAGATTGCACTATAGTTTTGAATTCTATATGCGTATTTTCTATCTACTTTTGTGAACCTTCATTTTTCGTTTAGTTATAGCTGCATTTAAGAAACTGATTGTATTTTCTATCCACTTTTGTGGGCCGTTGTTCAACTTTGGTGATTATGATTGTGGATTGCACTGTAGTTGTCCATTTTGTATGCGTATTTTCTATTCCCTTCCGCGAACCTTCATTTTTCGTTGACTTATAGCCACATTTTGGAAAACACTCGTGTTTTAGTGTTCGTTGGCCACCAATCAACTTTGGTGACTACGATTGTGGATTACACTAGAGTTTTGCATTCTATACGTGTATTTTCTATCGCCTTTCACGAATCTTCATTTCTCATTGGGTTATAGCCACACTTAGGAAACTGCTCGGATTTGAGTTTTTGGGGACCATAGATCAATATTGGTGACTATGATGGATTGCACTGTAGTTGTCCATTATGTATGCGTATTTTCTATCACCTTTCGTGAACTTTCATTTTTTGTTGACTTATACCCACATTTGGAAACTGCTTGAGTTTCAGTTTTCGTGCACCATCGATCAATTTTGGTGACTACGCTTCTAGATTACATTGTAGTTGTGCATTCTATACGCGTATTTTTTATTGCCTTTTGCGAATGTTGATTTTTTGTTGAGATATAGCCATGTTTAGGAAACCGCTCATGTTTGACATTTCCTTGGCCATCGATCAACATTGGTGACTACAATTGTGGATTACATTGTAGCTGTCCATTCTATACACTTATTTTATATCACCTTTCTAGAAGCTTCATTTTTTGTTGAGTTATAACTGTACTTAGGAAATTGCTCGAATTTGAGTTTTTGTGGCCATCGATCAACTTTGGTAACTACGATTGTGGATTGCACTTTCGTTGTCCATTCTCTACGTGCATTTTCTATCGCCTTTCGAGAAACTTTATTTTTTGTTGAGTTATAGCCGCATTTACAAAAGCGCTCGAGTTTGAGTTCTCGTTGGCCTTCAATAACTTTGCTGCCTACGCTTGTGGATTACACTGTAGTTGTGCATTCTATCTGTGTATTTTCTATCGCTTTCCACAAACCTTTTTTTTTTTAGTTATAGCCGCATTTAGGAAACCACTCGTGTTTGAGTTTTTGTGGGGCATCGACCAACTTTGGTGACTACGACTGTGTATTACACAGTAGTTGTGCATTTTATACATGTATTTTCTATCGCCTTTCACCAACATTCATTTTTTGTTGAGTTATAGCTACACTTAGGAAACCGCTCATGTTTCAGTTTTTGTGGGCTATTGATCAACTTTGGTAACTATGATTGTGGATTACACTATAGTTGATAATTTTTCACCCTTATTTTTTATCGCCTTTTGTAAGCCTTCATTTTTGTTGACTGATAGCTGCATTTAAGAAACCGCTCGTGTATTAGATTTTGTGGGCCATCGATCAACTTTGGTGACTATGATTGTGGATTGAATTGTAGTTGTGCATTACAAACTCCAATTTTCAATCTCCTTTTGTGAACGTTCATTTTTTGTTGAGTTGTAGCCGCATTTAGGAAACTACTCGTTTTGAGTTTTTGGTGGCGATCAATCAACTTTGGTGACTACGATTGTGGATTGTACTATAGTTGTGCATTCTGTACGCATATTTTTAATCACCTTTCACAAAATTTCATTTTTTGTTTAGTTATATTCATAGTTAAGAAAACGCTCGTGTTTGAGTTTTCGTGGGCTAGATCAACATTGGTGACTACGATTGTGGATTACACTGTAGTTGTGCATTCTATATGCATATTTTCTACCGCCTTTCGCAAACGTTCATTTTTCATTGAGTTATAGCTGCACTTAGGAAACCGCTTGTGTTTGAGTTTTTGTAGGCCATTGATCAACTTTGGTGACTATGATTATGGATTGCACTGTAGTTCTCGATTCTATACATGTATTTTCTATTTCCCTTTGAAAACCTTCATTTTTTTGTTGAGTTATAGCTGCATTTAGGAAACTAGTCGTGTTTTAGTTTTTGTGGGCCATTGATCAACTTTGGTGACTATGATTGTGGATTGTACTATAGTTGTGCATTCTCTAAGCATTTTTTTTTTTGCCTTTCATGAACCTTCATTTTTTGTTGAATTATAGCCGCATTTAGGACAACGCACGTGTTTGAGTTTTCGTGGGCCATCAATCAACATTGGTAACTACGATTGTGGATTGCACTGTAGTTGTGCATTATGAACGCTAATTTTTTGTTGCCTTTCGCGAACGTTCAATTTTATTTGAGTTATAGATGCATTTAGGAAACTACTCATTTTGAGTTTTTGTGGGCCATCAATCAACTTTTGTGACTATAATTGTGGATTGCACTATAGTTTTCAATTTTGTACACATATTTTCTATCGCCCTTTGCGAAACTTCATTTTTCGTTGAGTTATAGCCGCATTTAGGAAACTACTCGTGTTTGAGTTTTTGTGGGCCATTGATCAACTTTGGTGAGAATGATTTTGGATTGTACTATAGTTCTTGATTCTGTACACGTATTTTCTATTGCCCTTTGCAAACCTTCAATTTTCATTGAGTTATCGCCGCATTTAGGAAACTAGTCCTGTTTGAGTTTTTGTGGGCCATTGATCAAATTTGGTGACTATGATTGTGGATTTTACTATAGCTGTGCAATATCTAGGCATATTTTTATTCACTTTCACATACCTTCATTTTTTGTTTAATTATAGCTGCATTTAGGAAAATACTCGTATTTGAGTTTTCGTGGGCCGTTGACAAACTTTGGTAACTACGATTCTGGATTGCACTATAGTTGTGCATTACGAACGCTAGTTTTCTATCCTTTCGTGAACATTCAATTATTTTTGAGTTATAGCTGCATTTAGGAAACTACTCGTTTTGAGTTTTTATGGGCCATGAATCAACATTTGTGACTACGATTGTGCATTGTACTATAGTTTTGCATTTTATACGCGTATTTTCTATTGCCTTTCGTGAACCTTCATTTTTCGTTGCATTATAGCCACACTTAGGAGACCGCTCGTGTTTAAGTTTTCGTGGGCCATCGATCAACTTTGGTGACTACACTTGTGGATTGTACTATAGTTCTGCATTATGTCTACATATTTAACCGCCTTTTGTGAACCTTCATTTTTCGTTGAGTTATAGCCGCATTTAGGAAATCGCTCGTGTTTGAGTTTTCATGGGCCAATCAACTTTGGCTACTACAATTGTGGTTTACGCTTTAGTTTTGCATTCTATACGCGTATTTTTTATTGTCTTTCATGAACCTTCATTTTTGTTGACTTATAGCCACATTTAGGAAAACACGCATGTCTAAGTTTTCGTGGGCCATGAATCAAATTTGGTGACTATGATTGTGGATTGCATTATAGTTGTCCATTCTTTACCCGTACTCTCTATTACCTTTCACGAACCTTCATTTTTCATTCATCTATAGCCGCACTTACGAAATGACTCATATTTGAGTTTTTGTGGGCCATCGATCAACTTTGGTGACTACAATTGTGGCTTGCAATGTAGTTGTTTCTTTTGTATGCATATTTTCTATTGCCTTTCACAAACGTTCATTTCTTATTGACTTATAGCTGCATTGAGGAAACTGCTTGAGTTTGATTGGTTTCGTAAATGTTGCTATAACTCAACAAAAAATGAACGTTTGCAAAAGTTAATAGAGAATACGCATACAAAATGGACAACTATAGTGCTATCCAGAATTCTAGTAAGCAAACTTGATCAATGGCCCACAAAAACTCAAACACGAGCTTTTTCCTAAATGTGGCTAAAACTTAACAAAAAATGAAGTTTTGTGAAAGGCGATTAAATTTTTTTGTACAAAATGCACAACTACAGTATAATCCACAATTGTAATCACTAAAGTTCACAAAAACGCAAGCATGAGTGGTTTCCTAAATGTAGTTATAACTCAACAAAAAATGAGGGTTCGCAAAAGGTGATAGATAATATGCGTATAGAATGCACAATTACAATGTTATTCACAAACGTAGTCACTGGTTGCGCCCACCAAAGGATATGAAAATCACGGCAAAACCTATCTTGAGAATTAGACATTCCAACACGGGACTAATATCTTTTCATGGTCGTTCATTTACTTGTCAAACCAGGGAATGTATACTTTGAATGGAGCAGCACAATATATGCACTAAGAACTAGTTTCAGTCACAACTTAACAGAAATAAATACTTGGAAAGAATTCTACCTACGCTACAGGAAGGTAATGCAAAGTTCTCTTAACTCAACCATAATCTAACCAAAGCAGAAATCATAACAGCTACAACTGATAGACAAACTATAAACTGGGCTTATGCTGCAGGAACATTATAAGACTGAGTTTGCACAGAAACTTCAAAGATGAAATCTAACTGATGATCAACATAAAAGGAACAGCTAACTAACTAACTACAGATACTTACTAAGTGGGCCCCCTTAGCAAGCATCAACTAATTATGCAAGTACTGAACTCAGAATGGTATACATTGTTATGTTCATATGAAAACTAACAACAGACTCTGTCTCTTGTCATACAGATTCTTCTTTTTATTATCATACTGACTCTTACATGATATCTTTCTATCTCACTATACTTTCCTATCTATCTCTATTTCTCTCTTACTTCTTCACCCGCGCAGGAGGAACACTTATTTAAATCAGGAAAACAACTAACTAACTAACCCTAACAAAGAAAGACGTGGATATGAAATGTATCTAGAAATCAAGGAACAAACTTCATAAATGAGTTTATCCGTTCAACCCGATCCAAAGAGAATCTAGCACTCCACTCTTTCCAGATTGACTGACATTTAAAATCCTTCCCAACAGTTTCGGTCAAAGAGTCTTCGCCAGAGCTTCCTCGAAGTCGTGCAGGAAATGGACTTTACTGAAAGGTCGAGATCGGCTGCGCTTGACTCGATAATACTTTCTTCAACAACCTGTGAAACACAAGGTAATAGATGCGAAAGAAAAGGTGCATGGCACATACACAATATCCATTCATTAATCACATATTTAAATCTATTTTGTCATTCAAAAACTATATTCGATATACCAGTCATTTAGGGTGTCAACGGGGTAATAAATATAGATAAGTCAACATGATAGGCTGCAGGAACATGAAAGTGTATTGCTACAGGATATCCCAATAAAAGGTTTCAAAAGAGTTTAAACAACCATGAATAACAAAAGTAAAGGTTTTAAAGTACACCATGATATCCAAATCATGAGCATATTTTGGGCTCATCAGTCACCAAAATTGATTGATGGCCCACAAAAATTTAAACAGGAGTGGGTTCCTAAATTTGGCTATTTCTTCAACAAAAAAATGAAAGTTCGCAAAAGGCGATAGAAAAGTATCGTTCATAATGCACAAATACACTGAAATCCACAATCATAGTCACCAAAGTTGATCGACGGCCCATGAAAACTCAAACACGAGCGGTTTCCTAAATGCGGCTATAACTCAACAAAAAATTAATGTTCACGAAAGGCGATAAAAAATTCGTGTACAAAATGGACAACTACAGTGCAACGCAAAATCGTAGTCACCAAAGTTGATCGATGCCCCACATTTTTCTTAAATGCGGCTATCACTCAACAAAAAATGCAAGTTCATGAAAGGTGATTAAAAATATGCGTACAAAATGCACAACTACAGTACAATCCAAAATCGTAATCACCAAAATTTATCGATGGCCCAAAAAACTCAAACATCATCGATTTCCTAAATGCGACTATAACTCAACAAAAAATGAAGATTCACGCAAGGCAATAGAAAATATGCATATGGAATGCACATATGCACAACTACAGTGTAATCCATAGGCGTAGTATCCAAAGTTGATCATTGCCCACGAATACTCAAACACAAGCAGTTTCCTAAATTTGGCTATAACTAAACAAAAGTTTAAGGTTCGCGAAAGAAAATAGAAACTTATCATTCATAATGCACAACTACAGTGCAATCCATAATTGTAGTCACCAAAGTTGATCGATGACCTACGAAAACTCAAACACGAGCGGTTTCGTAATGCGGCTATAACTCAATGAAAAATGAAGGGTCACGAAAGGCGATTCAAAATACATGTACAAAATGGACAACTACAGTGTAATCCACAATCGTAGTTACCAAAGTTGATTGATGGCCCACAAAAACTCAAACACGAGCGGTTTCGTAAGTGCGGCTATAAGTCAATGAAAAATGAAGGTTCATAATAGAAAATATGTGTATTGAATACACAACTACAGTGTAATCCACAAGTGTAGTGACCAAAGTTGATCGATGGCCCACAAAACCTCAGGCATGAGCGTTTTCCCAAATGCTATCATAACTCAAGAAAAAAAGAAGGTTTGTGAAAGGCGATAGAAAATATGTGTATAGAATGCACAACTACACTGTAATCCACAATCGTAGACACCAAAGTTGATCAATGGCCCAAAAAAACTCAAACACAAGCGGTTTCCTAAATGCGGCTATAACCTAAAAAAAACTAAAGGTTCGCGAAAGGTGATAGAAAATACGCATATAGAATGCACAACTATAGTGTACCACACAAGCGTAGTCACTAAAGTTGATCGATGGCACAACAAAACTCAAACTTGAGCAGTTTCCTCAATACAACTATAACTTAACAAAAAATAAAGGTTCGTGAAAGGTAATAGAAAATATGCGTATAAAATGCAAAAGTATATTGTAATCAACAAATGTAGCCACCAAAGTTGATTGATGGCCCATGAAAACTCAAACACGAGTGATTTCCTAAGTGCGGCTATAACTAAATGAAAAATAAAGGTTAATGAAAGGGGATAGAAAATACACATAGAGAATGCAAAAACTACAATGTAATCCACAATTGTAGTCACCAAAGTTGAACGATGGCCCACAAAAACTCGAACAAGAGCGTTTTCCTAAATGCAGCTATAACTAAACAAAACATAAAGGTTCGTGAAAGGAAATTAAAAATATGCACACAAAATATACAACTACAGTACAATCCACAATCATAGTCAACAAAGTTTATCGATCACCTACTAAACCTCAAACATGAGCGGTTTCCTAATAGCGGCTATAACTCAAGAAAAAAATGAAGTTTTGTGAAAGGCGATAGAATAGAATGCACAACAACAGTGTAATCCACAAGTGTAGGAACCAAAGTTCATCGATGGCCCATGAAAACGCAAACTTGAGTGGTTTCCTAACTGCGGCTATAACTCGATGAAAAATGAAGGTTCGCGAAAGCTGATAGAAAATATGCATATAGAGTGCACAACTATAGTGTAATCAACAGATGAAATGCATGTGTTTTACTTTTCATGGGTCACAGATCAACTTTGTTCACTATTATTGTGAATTATAGTGTAGTTGTGCATTCTATACATGTATTTTCTATCGCCTTTCGCGAAACTTGATTTTTTCGTTGAGTGATAGCTACACTTAGGAAACCGCTCATGTTTGAGTTTTCGAAGGCCATCAATCAAGTTTGGTGACTACGATTGTGGATGGTATTATAGTTGTCTATTCTCTACGTGTATTTTCTCACCTTTTGCGAGACTTCATTTTTTTTGAGTTATAGCCGCATTTAGGAAATCCCTCGTGTTTGAGTATTTGTGGGTCATCGATCAACTTTGGTGACTACGCTTGTGGATTACACTGTAGTTGTGCATTATATATGCGTATTTTCTAACGCCTTTTACAAACCCTCATTTTTTGTTGTGTTATAGCCGGATTTAGGAAATCTGTCGTGTTTGAGTTATAGCCGCAATTAGGAAGCTGGTCGTGTTTGAGTTTTTGTGGGCCATTGATCAACTTTGGTCACTACGCTTGTGGATTACAGTGTAGTTGTGCATTCTATATGCTTATTTTCTGTCACGTTTCGTGAACCTTCAATTTTTGTTGAGTGATAGCCACATTTAGGAGACTGCTCGAGTTGGAGTTATCGAGGGCCATCGATCAACATTGGTGACTAGGATTGTGCATTGTAGTGTAGTTGTGCATTCTGTACATATATTCTTAATTTCTTTTCAAAAACCTTCATTTCTTTGTTGAGTTATAGCCATATTTAGGAAACCGCTCGTATTTGAGTTTTTGTGGTCCATCGATCAACTTTGCTGACTACGATTTTGGATTGCACTCTAGTTGTCCAATCTGTACACTTATTTTCTATTGCCTGTCTTGAATATTCTTTTTCTGTTGAGTTATATTTGCATTTTGGAAATTGCTGATGTTTTGAGTTTTCATGGGCCATCGATCAACTTTTGTGACTACAATTATGGATTGCATTATAGGTGTCCATTCTATATGCTCGTGTTTAAGTTTTCGTGGGGCATCAATAAACTTTGGTGACTAAAATTGTGCGTTGCACTGTAGTTTCCCATAGTGTATTTGTATTTTCTATCACCTTTCGCGAACCTTAAATTTTTGTTGAGTTATAGCCACATTTAGGAAACCACTTGAGTTTGAGTTTTTGTGGGGCATCAATAAACTTTCATGACTATGCTTGTGGATTACCCTATAGTAGTGCATTCTATAAGTGTATTTTTATCGACTTCTGCCTTCATTTTTTGTTGAGATATAGCCGCAATTAGGAAACCGCTCATTTTTTAGTTTTTGTGGGCCATTGATGAACTTTAGAGACAACGATTGTGGATTGTACTATAGTTGTGCATTTTGTACACATATTTTTTTATCACCTTTCATGAACCTTCATTTTTTGTTGAGTTATAGCCCCATTTAGAAAATGCTCGTGTATGATTTTTCGTGGGCCGTCGATCAACATTGGTGACCACGATTGTGGATTGTATTGTACTTGTCCATTATGCACGTGTATTTTCTATTGGCTTTCGTGAACCTTCATGCTTTGTTGAGTTATAGCCGCCTTTCAGAAACCACTCGTGTTTGAGTTTTCCTAGGCCATCGATTAACTTTGATGACTGTAATTGTGGATTGCACTGTAGTTGTGCATTATCAATGCTAATTTTCTATTACTTTTCATGAACGTTTATTTTTTGTTGAGTTATACCCGCATTTAGGAAACTGCTCGTGTTTGAGTTTTTGTGTCCCATCGATCAACTTTGGTGACTACGCTTGTGGATTACACTATAGTTGTGCATTCTATACACATATTTTTTAACGCCTTTTGCAAACTTTCATTTTTTGTTCAGTTATAGCCGCATTTAGGAAACCTCTCATGTTTGAGTTTTTATGGGCCATCAATCAACATTCATGGTGACTACGATTGTGGATTGTACTATAGTTCTACATTGTTTACGGATATTTTTAATCACCTTTAACGAACCTTCATCTTTTGTTGAGTTATAGTTGCAACTAGGAAAACACTTGTGTTTGAGCTTATGTGGGGCATTGATCAACTTTGGTGATTACGATTATCGATTACACAGTAGTTGTGCGTTCTATACATGTATTTTCTATCTCCTTTCGCGAACCTTGATTTTTTGTTAAGTTATAGGTGCACTTAGGAAACTGCTAGTATTTGAGTTTTCGAGGGCCATTGGTCAATTTTGGTGACTACGATTGTGGACTGCACTATAGTTTTCCATTTTGTACGTGTATTTTCTATCTCCTTTCATGAACCTTCATTTTTTGTTGAGTTATAGCTGCATTTTGGAAACCACCCGAGTTTGAGTTTTCAAGGGCCATCAATCAACTTTGGTAACTACGATTGTGGATTGACTAGTTCTACATTTTGTAAGCAAATTTTTAATCGCCATTCATGAACCTTAATTTTTTGTTGAGTTATAGACGCATTGGAAAACACTCATTTTTGAGTTTTCGTGGGCCATAAATCAATGTGGGTGACTATGATTGTGGATTTCACTATAGTTGTGCATTCTATACAAGTATTTTCGATCATATTTCATGAAGCTATATTTTTCATTGAGTTATAGTTGCACTTAGGAAGCTGCTCGTGTTTGTGTTTTCGTGGGGCATTGGTATTGGTGACTACAATTGTGGATTGCACTATAGTTGTGCATTTTGTACACGTATTTTTTATCACCTTTCACAGACCTTCATTTATTGTTGAGTTGTAGCCGCATTTAGGAAAGTGCTCGAGTTTGAGTTTTATTTGGCCATCGATCAACTTTGGTGAATACGCTTGTGGATTAGACAGTAGTTGTGCATTCTATATGTGTATTTTGTATCTCCTTTCGTAAACCTTCACTTTTTCTTGAGTTATTGCCGCATTTAGGAAACTTCTTATGTTTGACTTTTTAATGGGCTATCGATCAACTTTGGTGACTACGATTGTGGATTATACTTTAGCTGTGCATTATGTATGCATATATTTTATTGCCTTTCTGGAACCTTGATTTCTTGTTGAGTTATAGTCACATTTTGGAAAACCCTCGTGTTTGAGTTTTTGTGGGCCATCAATCAACTTTGTTGACTACAATTGTGGATTACACTATAGTTGTGCATTCTATACTCGTATTTTCTATCCCATTTCGTGAACCTTCATTTTTCATTGAGTTATAGCGTAAACCAAGACCCCCCTCCTGCTTTGGTCTACACACCGATTCCCAATTAACAAGGCTCCATTTTGAAGACAACAAATTACCGCTCCAAAGAAATTGACGAGAAAGAGCATCAAATTCCTTAAGGAAATACATAGGAGCCGCTTGAACAAAGCACCTGTAGATGGGAAGGGCCTGGATGATAGACTTAAGAAGAGTCAATCTAGCTGCAGAAGACAACCAACGATGAGTCCAATGATTAACCTTTCGCCTAAGCTTATCAAGCAACTGCTGCCAAGAAGATCTGGGCTGACGGCCAACAGCAAGAGGAATACCCAAGTAGACGAAGGGAAGAGTCCCAATTTGAAACCGCAGAATAGCAGCAATCCTATGCTGGATAGCTTGAGGAGTATTAAAGAAGAAAATAGAAGACTTTTGCTCATTGACTCTCTGGCCTGAAGCCGCAAGGTAGATGTCCAAATTTTTCCTGAAGGAATCAGCCTCCCTAATACGAGCCAGACCCATAAGAGAGGTGTCATCCATGAATTGGAGATGAGAAAGTGTAGGCAAGCCCATCCCCCACTTCCAACCATGAATCAAGCCATGTGAAACCTGAGATTTAAGAAGACGGCCAAGCCCCTCAGCCAAAATAATAAACAAATAAGGAGAGAGCGGATCCCCCTGACGAAGGCCCCTAGTAGCCCCAAAAAGCTCAGAAGGTTCCCCATTCACAATAACCGAAAAGGAGGAAGAAGTCACACAATGCAAAACCCAACTCACCCAATTAGAGGAAAAACCAAAGGCCAGCAGAATCTTCTGAAGAAAACTCCATTTAACTCTGTCATAGGCTTTGGCCATATCCAACTTGATAAACATAGACCTATCCTGAGAGGTAGCCATGGAATGAATGGCTTCAGACGCAATCACCACCCCATCCAGAATTTGCCGCCCCGCCACAAAGCCACCTTGCTCCTCAGAAATAATCATTGGCAAACAAGATTTGAGTCTCTCAGCCATCAACTTCGTAATAATCTTATACACCACGTTACAGAGTGCAATAGGTCTAAAGAGATCAAGTTTGTCTGCACCTTCCTTCTTAGGAATGAGAACGAGAAAAGTAGCATTCAGGGCACGAAGCATCTGCTTACTATGAAGAGACTCACGAACCACCTCTAACAAATCCTGCTTCACAATATCCCAAAACTCCTGGAAAAACTCAACTGGGAACCCGTCAGGGCCAGGATCTTTCCCTTTGCTCATCCCAAACACCACCTCCTCCACTTCAGACAAAGTCACCGGGCGAATAAGAGAAGCATTCACCTCATTAGAAATTAAAGAAGGAATACAAGCAAGGACTCTATTTTCATCAGCCTCAGCAGGAATAGAATCCTCAGTGAAAAGATTAGAGTAGTACTGACGAGCCTCTCTAGACAGAGCATGTTGAGCAGAGATTGAAATACCCTCAGAGTAAACAAGAGAAGAGATAAAGCATTTATTTTGATGAGCTTGCATAGAATGATGGAAAAAGGCCGTATTCCGATCACCCTCTTGAAGCCAATCAATCCTAGCCTTTTGTTTCCAGAAAATCTCTTCACGGAGCTCCCACTCTTCCACCAATTTCAGAGCCTGGGATTCAGCATGCCCAAGAGTCTCCGAGAAGCCCAAATCCTGAATCTGACGGGTAATCACAGCAAGGCGGTCTAGCGCTTCTCTTTTCCTAGCCCGAAAATTACCAAAACTCAACCTATTCCATCACTTAAGATGAAACTTAACAAATTGCAACTTCTTAACCAGAGAATACATAGCTGTACCATAGGCAGGGGCGCCATCCCGCCACCATTGAGCCACAAGATCACCCAAAGACGGATCACGCAACCACATGAGCTGGAATTTGAAAGGAGGATTCTTAGGATATGGAAAAGCTGAAGTCGAGAACTTAATTGGCCAATGATCAGAGCCACACCAGTCAAGAATCTCAGAGCAAATGACCAAGCTACCTCTAACCCAAGAGCAAGAGACAAGGAAACGATCAAGCCGCTGGGCAATCGCTTCAGGCCCACTCCGTTTATTATTCCAAGTGAAAATTCCATTAGAGGGTTTTACATCCATCAAAGCTAGAGTGTCCACATTAGTCCGAAACATATCTAAAGTAGGGCCAAGCCTAGGCAGCCCTCCCCTTTTCTCCTCCAAGCTCAACACAGCATTGAAGTCACCAGCTAAAATCCAAGGCAGAAAGGGAGCGTAGGACCTAACATACCTGATATGAGCCCAAAGCTGGGATTTACCACGAATATCAATTGGAGCATAAACATTACTAACCAAAATAGTCTCACCAGATTCCAGAATCGAGGCCACCATAGAAATAGCAGACTGGCTGGAAATCCACCAATGAGGGACAACCTTACGAGGATCCCAGAAAAGAGCCAGACCCCCAGAGGTTCCCCTAGACCCAATACACTGACACTGGCCAGAAAACCAAATACGAGGAGCATGTTGAAGCATGAGGTCCACCTGAAGCTTAGTTTCCTGGACACAAAAGATATCAGGAGAATGAACAACAATCAAATCTTGAATAGCCTTTTGACAGGGGGTGCTATTCAACCCCCTTGCATTCCAAGAGAGAATAATCATGAGGAAGGTTTAGAGAAGTGGGCCTCAAGGGTCTTAATAGCACCAGATTCTACCAAAAGATCCCCAGTAGATTTAAGCTTGTCTGCATCCTTCTTACGACCAACTTTCGAAGAAAATTCAGAATGCCCCTTCTTGAGAGGGCGTTGTAGCACCCCCAAGGAAGGAGACGATCCTCACCCTTTGCTTGAAGAAAACACTGACTTAGCCAAATCTGCTAAAACAATATCATCCTGCACATCTATAGAGGCCCCAAGAGGCTCCGAACTCCCCTGCTCCAATGCCGGAGAAATATTCTGCACAACAATCGCTTTCTCCAACCCTATATCCGACCCAACATCCATACCAGTGGCCCCAGAAGAAAGCTCAACAGGAATCCCTTCCTCCATAGCCTTTCGAAAACCTACATTTTTTGTTGAGTTATAGCTGTATTTAGTAAATCGCTCGTATTTACGTTTTCCTGGGCCATCAATAAACTTTGGTGACTATGATTGACGATTGGATTGTTGTTGTGAAATTTGTATGATTATTTTCTATCACCTTTCATGAACCTCCATTTTTCCATATGTTAAGCTGTATTTAGGAAACCGCTCTTGTTTGAGTTTTCGTGGAGCATCATTCAACTTTGGTGACTACGATAGTGGATTGCACTATAGTTGTCCATTTTGTATGCATATTTTCTATAGCCTTTCGCGAACATTCATTTTTTTTTTAGTTATAGCCCCATTGAGGAAACCGCTCGTGTCTGATTTTTCGTGGGTCATCATTCAACTTTTGTGACTATGATTTGTGGATTAGACTGTAGTTGTGCATTCTATACGTGTATTTTGTATTTCCTTTTGCGAACATTCATTTTTTTAGAGTTATAACCGCATATAGGAAACCGCTCATGTTTGAGTCTTTTCGGGGCATCAATCAACTTTGGTGACTACGATTGTGGATTGTACTGTAGTTGTGTATTATGTATGCATATTTTTAATCGCCTTTCATGAACCTTTATGTTTTGTTGAGTTATAGTCGCATATATGAAAACGTTTGTGTTTGAGTTTTTGTGCGCCCTAGATCAACTTTGGTGCCTACGATTGTGGTTTGCACTGTAGTTGTGAATTCTATAAGTGCATTTTCTATCACCTTTTGCGAACCTTCATTTTTCATTGAGTTATAGCCACACTTAGAAAACCGCTCATGTTTGAGTTTTCGAGGGCCATCGATCAACTTTGGTGACTACGCTTGTGGAATACACTATAGTTGTGCATTCTATACGCATATTTTCTATCGCCTTTTGCGAACCTTCATTTTTTGTTGAGTTATAGATGCACTTAGGAAATCGCTCGTGTTTTAGTTTTTGTGGGCCATCGATAAACTTTGGTGACTATGATTGTGGATTGCACTGTAGTTATGCATTTTATATGTGTAGTTTCTATCGCCTTTCACGAACCTTCTTTTTTCGTTGACTTATAGCCACCTAGGAAATCGCTTGTGTTTGAGTTTTTGTGGGTCATCGGTCAACTTTGGTGACTACGATTGTGGATAGCACTGGCTTTCACGATCCTTAATTTTTTGTCGAGCTATAGCCGCATTTAGGAAACCACTCAAGTTTAATTTTTCATGGGCCATCAATCAACTTTGGTGAGTATGCTAGTGGATTACACTGTAGTTATTTATTTTGTACGCATATTTTCTATCTTCTTTCACGAACCTTCATTTTTTTTTTAGTTATAGCCGTGTTTAGGAAACCGCTTGTGTTTGAGTTTTTGTGGGTCATCGATCAATTTTGGTGACTATCATTATTGATTACACTGTAGTTGTGCATTCTATAAACATATTTTCTATCCCCTTTCGCGAACCTTCATTTTATGTTGTGTTATAGCCGCATATAGGAAACCACTCATCTTTGAGTTTTTGTGGACCATCAATCAACTTTGGTGATTACAATTGTGGATTGTACTATAGTTGTGCATTCTATATGCCTATTGTCTATCGCCTTTCACGAACCTTCATTTTGCGTTGACATATAGCCGCACTTAGGAAACCGCTCGTGTTTCAGTTTTCGTGGGCCATTTATGAAGTTTGGTGACTACGATTATGGATTACACTATAGCTGTGAATTCTATATGCATAATTTCTATCACCTTTCTTGAACCTTCATTTTTTGTTGAGTTATAGTCGCATTTAGGAAACTGGTTGAGTTTGAATTTTCATGGGCCATCGATCAACATTGGTGACTAAGCTTTTGAATTATACTGTATTTGTGCATTCTATACGTGTATTTTCTATCTCCTTTTGCGAACCTTCATTTTTTGTTGCGTTACAGCCGCAATTAGGAAATCGCTCATGTTTGAGTTTTTGTGTGCCATCGATCAACTTTGGTGACTACAATTGTGGATTGTACTATAGTTGTGCATTCTTTACAAATATTTTTAATCGCCTTTCATGAACCATCATTTTTTCTTGAGTAATAGCGAGATTTAGGAAAACAGTTATGTTTGAGTTATAACTGCATTTAGGAAACTGCTCATGTTTGAGTTATTTCGGGCCATCCATCAACTTTGGTGATTACAATTGTGGATTATATTGTAGTTGTGCATTCCATATGTATATTTTTACTCGCCTTTCATGAACCTTCATTATTTTTGAGTTAAAACCGCATTTAGGAAAACACTTGTGTTTGAGTTTTCATGGGCTATCGATCAACTTTGGTGACTACATTTGTGGATTGCACTGTAGTTGTCGATTATGTACACATATTTTCTATCGTCTTTCGTGAGCCTTCATTTTCTATAGGGTTGCATTCTATACGAGTATTTTCTATCGCCTTTCACGAACCTTCATTTTCCGTTGAGTTATAGCCGTACTTAGGAAACCACTTGTGTTTGAGTTTTCTATGGCCATCGATCAACTTTAGTGACTATGATTTTGGATTGCACCGTAGTTGTACATTATGTACATTCATTTTCTATCACCTTTTGTGAACCTTCATTTTTTGTTGAATTATAGCCGCATTTAGGAAATCAATTCAATTTGAGTTTTTGTGGGCCATTGATCAACTTTGCTGACTACGCTTCTTGATTACACTATAGGGTTGCATTCTATACAAGTATTTTCTATCACTTTTCGTGAACCATCATTTTTTCTTGGGTTATAGCCACATTTAGGAAATCACTCATGTTTGAGTTTTCATGGGCCATCAATCAAATTTGTTGACTACAATTGTGGATTGCATTGTAGTTGTCCATTTTGTAAATGTATTTTCTATTGTACTATAGTTGTGCATTTTGTACGCATATTTTTAATTGTCTTTCACGAACCTTCATTTTTTAATGAGTTCTAGCCGCATTTAGAAAAACGCTTGTGTTTCAATTTTCGTGGGCCATCAATCAACTTTGGTGAATATAATTGTGGATTACACTATAGTTGTGCATTCTATTTGCGTATTTTCTATCACCTTTCTTGAACTTCTAGTTTTCATTCAGTTATAGCCGTGTTTAGGAAACGTTCGTGTTTGAGTTTTCGTCGGCCATCAATCAAATTTGGTAACTATGATTGTGGATTACACTATAGTTGTGCATTCTCTACGCGTATTTTCTATCGAAATTTGTGAACCTCTATTTTTTTTCAAGTTATAACTGCATTTAGGAAGCCACTTGTGTTTGAGTTTTCATGGGCCATTGATCAGCTTTAGTGACTACGATTGTGGATTGTACTGTAGTTGTGCATTATGTACGTATATTTTTAATCGCCATTCAAAAACCTTCATTTTTTGTTGAGTTATAGCCGCATTTAGGAAACCGTTCGACTTTGAGTTTTCGTGGGCCATCGATCAACTTTCGTGATTATGCTTGTGGATTACATTGTAGTTGTGCATTCTATACACATATTTTCTATCGCCTTTCATGAACCTCCATTTTTTTGCTGAGTTATAGCCGCACTTAGGAAACTACTCATGTTTGAGTTTTCGTGGGCCATCAATCAACTTTGTTGACTGCAATTGTGGATTACACTGTACTTGTGCATTCTACACATGTATTTTCTCTTGCGTTTCATGAACCTTCATTTTTTGTTGAGTTATAGCCACATATAGGAAACTGGTCGTATTTGTGTTTTCCTAGGCCATTGATCAACTTTGGTGACTATGATTGTCAATTATAGTGTAGTTCATTCTATATACATATTTTCTATCACCTTTCACAAACCTCCATTTTTTTTTTGCATTATAGCCACATTTAGGAAACCCCTTGTGTTTGAGTTTTCGTGGGCTATTGATTTCCTAAATACGGCTCCAACTCAGAAAAAAATGAAGGTTCATGAAAGGCGATTGAAAATACACATATAGAATGGAAAACTATAGTACAATCAACAATCGTAGTCACCAAAGTCGATCGATCGTCCATAAAAACTTAAACACGATTGGGTTCCTAAACCCTACTACGCATGTAGGAACCCAACAAAAAATAAAGGTTCACGTAAGGCGATAGAAAATACGCGTGTAGAATGGACAACTACAGTCCAATCCACAATCACACTCACCAAAGCTGATCGATGGCCCACAAAAACCCAAACATGACTATTTTCCTAAACATGGCTATAACTCAACAAAAAATGAAGGTTCTTGCAAGGTGATTAAAAATATGACTACAAAATGCACAACTAAAGTACAATCCACAATCATACTCACCAAGAAAATGAAGGTTCGCAAAAGTCAACAGAAAAGACAAGTATAGAATGCACAACTATAGTGTAATCTGCAAATGTGGTCACCAAAGTTGATCGATGGCCAAAAAAAACTCAAGTACAAGCGGTTACCTACTACGGCTATAACTCAACAAAAAATGAAGGCTCGCGAAAGGTGATAGAAAATACATGTACAGAATGGACAACTACAGTGCAATCCGCAATCGTAGTCATGAAACTTGATCGATGGCCCATGAAAACTCAAAGATGAGCGGTTTCATAAGTGCGGCTATAACTAAATGAATAATGAAGCTTTGTGAAAGGCGATAGAAAATATGCATATAGAATTCACAACTAGAGTGTAATTCACAATCGTATTCGCCAAAGTGGATTGATGGCCAACGAAAACTCAAATACGAGAGTTTTCCTAAATGTGGCTATAACTCATCAAAAAAAGAAGGTTCGTGAAAGGCGATTAAAAATATATGTATAGTATGCACAACTATAGTAAAATCGACTATCGTAGTCACCAATGTTGATTGATGGCCCACAAAAACTTAGAAATGAGTGGTTCCCCAAATGTGGCTATAACTCAACAAAAAATTAATCTACGAAAAAACTAATTTTTCACCAACATGCAACAAATTTTTTTTTGTAGATTCTATTTTTGAGGGGTTTTTGTATGTTGGTGAAAAATTAGTTTTTGAAAAAAGAACGATCTAGGTGTACGAAGAATGACATTATCTACAAAACCTATTTCTCAAATTTTACATAAAAAGATTCAAAAAAATTACCTTTGTTACTCTACTTCTACTTTTCAAAAAAAATCTATCTTTTTCAAGAACAACTTTTTTTTTTAAAAAATGGACGATCTATGTGTCTTTAGCTGTCGAGCATCGATAAAACCCACATTTTCGATTTTCCCAAAAACAATTATTTCGTAGATTCTATTTTTGAAGGGTTCTTGCATGTTGGTGAAAAAATAGTTTTTTGAAAAGAGGACGATTGGAGTCTACTTAGAACGACATTCTCCACAAAACTCATTTCTTATATTTTTCATAAAAAGATTTAAAAATATGTGTTTGTTACCTCTACTACTCTACTCTTTAAAAAAATCTATCTTTTTGAAGAACAAATATTTTTTTCAAAAACCGGATGATCTTGCATTCTGAAGAAAAATTAGTTTTTCGAAAAATGGATGATCTGGGTCTTTTTAGAATGGCATTCTCTACAAAACCCATTTCTCAGATTTTTCATAAAAAGATTCAAAAAATTGCCTCTATTACCTCTACTGCTTCTACTTTTCAAAAAAATCTATCTCTTTCAAGAAATACTTATTTTTTCAAAAAACAGACGATCTGGGTCTCTTTAGCTCTTGAGCACCTATAAAACCCATATTTTTTATTTTCCCAACAAAAATTGTTTCGTAGATTCTATTTTTCAGGGGGTTCTTGCATGTTGGTGAAAAAATAGTTTTTCGAAAAAAGGACTATCTATGTCTACTCAAATTGACATTCTCTACAAAACCCCTTTCTTAAGTTTTTCATTAAAATATTCAAAAAATTTACCTCTTTTACCTCTACAACTTCTACTTTTTAATAAACTCTATATTTTTCAAGAATAACTTATTTTTTTTTTAAATGAACAATCTAGGTCCCTTTAGCGCACGAGCACCTATAAAAACCATATTTCGATTTTCCCAAAATAAATTGTTTCATAGATTAACCTTTCACAAACCTTCAATTTTCATTTAGTTATAGCCACACTTAGGAAACCACATGTTTCAGTTTTCGTGGGCCAACAATCAAGTTTTGCGACTATGATTGTGGATTGCACTATTGTTTTCTAGCACCTTTCGCAAACCTTCATTTTTTGTTGAGTTATAGCCACATTTAGGAAACCGCTCGAGTTTCAATTTGTGTGTGCCATTGATCAACTTTAGTGACTACGATTGTTTATTTTATTGTAGTTGTGCATTCTATACACGTATTTTTAATCGCTTTTCACAAACCTTCATTTTTTGTTGAGTTATTCTGTATTAGGAAACTGTTCGTATTTGAGCTTTTGTGGGCCATCGATCAACTTTGGCGACTACACTTGCGGATTAAACTGTAGTTGTGCATTCTATACTTGTCTTTTCTATTAGTTATAGTCAAATTTAGGATACCACTCATGTTTGAATTTTTTTGGGCCATCGATCAACTTTGGTAAGTAAGATTCTGGATTGTATTGTAGTTGTGCATTTTGTACGCATATATTTAATTACCTTGGAAGAACCTTTGTTTTCTATTGAGTTATAGCCGCATTTAGGAAAACACTCAGTTTGAGTTTTTGTGGGCCGTTGATAAATTTTGGTGACTACGATTGTGGATTGCACTGTAGTTGTCCATTTTATATGCGTATTTTCTATCATCTTTCGTGAACCTTCATTTTTTGTTGAGTTTAGCTGTGTCTAGGAAACCATTCGTGTTTGAGTTTTTATGGGCCATTGATTGACTTTGGTGACTACAATTGTTGATTGCACTGCAATTGTCCATTCTATACATTTTTTCGATCGCCTTTCATGAACCTTCATCTTTTTTTGAGTTAGAGTCACATTTAGGAAACCACTCAGAGTTTGAAGTTTTGTGGGCCATCGATCAATTTAGGGACTACACTTGTGGATTACACTATAGTTGTGCTTTTCTATATGCGTATTTTCTATCACCTTTCGGGAACCTTCATTTTTCGTTGAGTTATAGCCACACTTAGGAAACTGGTCGTGTTTGAGTTTTTGTGGGCCATCGATCAACTTTCCTTTTTTGTTGAGTTATAGCATAATTTAGGAAACAACTCATTTTTGAGTTTTTGGAGGCATTTTATATGCATCTTTTTAATTTCCTTTCACAAACCTTCATTTTTCACTGAGTTATAGACGCATTTCAAAAAACGGTCATGTTTCAGTTTTTCGTGGGCTGCTGATCAACTTTGGTGACTACGATTGTGGATTGTACTGTACTTGTGCATTTTGTACGTGAATTTTTAATTGCCTTTCATGAACCATAATTTGTTTGTTTATAGCTGCATTAATGAGAACGCTCCTGTTTGAGTTTTTGATGGTCATTGATCAAGTTTGATGACTACGATTGCGGATTACACTGTAGTTGTCCATTCTATATGCATATTTTCTATCGGCTTTCACGAACCTTTATTTTTTGTTGAGTTATAGCTGCACTTAGGAAACCACTCGTGTTTGATTTTTTGTGGGACATCGATCAATTTTGGTCAATACGCTAGTGGATTACACTCTAGTTGTGCATTTTGTACACGTATAGCTGCATTTAGGAAACGGCTCATGCTTGAGTTTTATTGGGTCATTGATCAACTTTGGTGACTACGATTGTGCATTGTACTATAGTTGTGCATTTTGTACACATATTTTTAATTGCCTTTAACAAACCTTCATTTATCCCTGAGTTATAGCCGCATTTCAGAAAATGGTCATGTTTCAGTTTTTGTGGGCCATCGATCAACTTTGGTGATTACGATTGGTGACTATGATTGTGCATTTTTTATGCGTATTTTTTGTCGCCTTTCGCGAACCTTCAGTTTTCGTTGAGTTATAGCTGCCTACGATTGTGGTTTACACTATAGTTGTGCATTCTATAAGTGCATTTTCTATCACCTTTTGCGAACCTTCATTTTTCGTTGAGTTATAGCCACACTTATGAAATCAATAAACTTTGGTGACTACGATTGTGGACTTCATTGAAGTTTTCCATTTTGTACGTGTATTTTCTATCACCTTTTGTGAACCTTCATTTTTTGTTGAGTTATAACCTCATTTATGAAACCGCTCAAGTTTGAGTTTTTGTGGGCCATCAATCACCTTTGGCAACTACACTTGTGGATTACACTGTAGTTGTGCATTCTATACGTGTATTTTATATTGTCTTTCGCGAACCTTCATTTTATGTTGAGTTATAGCTTCATTTAAGAAACTGCTTTTGTTTGAGTTTTTGTGGGCCATTGATCAACATTGGTGACTACGATTGTAGATTACACTATAGTTATGCATTCTATACGTGTATTTTCTATTTCCTTTCCTAAGTATGGCTATAACTAAATAAAAAATGAAGGTTCTTTAAAGGCAATAGAAAATACGTGTATAGAATGAAAAACTACAGTGTAAGTGACAGTTGTAGTCAACAAAGTTGATCGATGGCCCACGAAAACATAAATAAGAGCAGTTTCCTTAATGTGGCTATAACTGAACAAAAATGAAGGTTCATAATATGCGGTAGAAAATACATTTACAGAATGGAACATTACAATGAATCCACAATCGTAGTCACCAAAGTTGATCGATGGCCCACGAAAACTCAAACACGAGCGATTTCCTAAATGCGGCCATAACTCAGGAAAAATTGAAGGTTCGTGAAAGGCTTTAGAAAATACACGTATAAATTACAGAACTATAGTGTAATCCACAAGCGTAGTCACAAAAGTCGATTGATGGCTCAGGAAAACTCAAACTTGAGCAGTTTCCTAAATGCGGCAATAACTCAACAAAATATGAAGGTTTGCCATATGCGATAGAAAATATACGTATAGAATGGATTACTATAGTGCAATCCACAATATTAGTCACCAAAGTTGATCGATGGAACGAAAAATCAAACACAAGTGATTTCCTAAGTGTAGATATAACTCAACTAAAAATGAAGGTTTGCGAAAGGCGGTATAAAATATATGTATAGATCTAATGCACAACTATAGTGTAATCCACAATTGTAGTTACCAAAGTTGATCGATGGACAACGAAAACTCAAACACGAGTGTTTTCCTAAATGCGGCTATAACTCAACAAAAAATAAAGCTTAGCAAAAGGCAATAGAGAATACACGTACAAAATGGAAAAGTAGAGTGTAATCTAGAATCGTAGTCACCAAAGCTGATCAATCCACAATCGTTGTTACCAAAGTTGATTGATGGCCGACAAAAACACAAACATGAGCAGTTTCCTAAATACGGTTGTAAATCAAAAAAAATTAACATTTATGAAATGCGATAGAAAATATGCATATAGAATGCACAACTACAGTGTAATCCACAATCGGAGAAAATGAAGTCGGGTCTGCATGCTTGGGAGCCGAGCTAGGGCATCCGCGCCCTAGCTTGTTCTGGTTTTTGTGCTTGCTGTGCGCTGTCTGGGTGGGTGTTTTGTACATGTCTGGGGGCTCTGTTTTTCTTTCTGCCTGTTGCTGTGTCCAGGGGTGCGCGTTTTTCCTTGGGCTCGCTCCTGCTTCCTTCTTTTTGGTGTTGGGCGTCCGCCTGGGAGGTGGGTCTGCTGCGCCTTTTGTGCAGGGTGGTGGTGTTTGGTGGGGTGTGTGCGAGTTTCTTTCTCTTCCCGTGTTCTTTGTTCCTTCTCTCTGCTGCGCGGGTGGGAAGGGTTTGAGGTGCGTGTGGTTGGTGCTTGGTGTGGTGTTAAGTGGAAGGGTGTGGGGAGGGCTTTCCCACCCTCTCTTTGGTGCAGGGTTTGAGTGTATTGCCTTGGGCTTGATGGCTTTGATGGGTGAGACGTCAGTAGGGTGCCCTAACTTGGATTTCCGGGCAGCAATTGGTTCGCGATTTTCAAGTCAAGGGATGAAGACCTTTGATAACAATCTGTTTGCTCCGAATACAGGGAGTGGTGCTACAGGGTTATCCAATGGCACGAGGATCACGAAGATTAACGGATGTCTCGAGAGGTGCAAGGAGAGGCCAAAACTGGTTGTTCCTTCTGAAATGATTGCTGAAGATGTTGAGTATTACTCAACTCACTCTTTATATTGTAAGTTTTTGGGGATGAGGGTTTCTTTACAATTTTTGGAGGTTTGGGCCCAAAGGACATGGGAGCCAGAAGGGGAAATGGAGATAATGTTGCTGGCGAACAATTATTTCATGGTTACTTTTAATTGCATTGCTGACCGTAATAGGGTATTTGAGGGAGGCCCTTATTTTCATAATAAGGTAGGGTTGTTTATCAAGACATGGCATGCAGGGTTTAACCCCGCTGAGGAGCTTCCAAATCGTGTCCCTGTGTGGGTTCGTCTACAAAGGTTCTCGGTGGAACGCTGTCAAGAGGATGTGTTGCACCTTTTGGCCTCGGTGCTGGGAAAACCAGTTGGGACTTCATCGCAAACTTTGGGTAAAAAGGTAATGACTTTTGCACGCATTTGTGTTGAGATTGATCTAAGTAGGCCTTTGCCCGATGCAATAGATATGTGTGCGGGCTCTTATTCTTGGGTGCAGCAATTAGATTATGAAACTCTCCCCTTTCGGTGTCAGTTCTGTCGAGAATATGGTCATTTGCAGCGGCGATGTCCAAGGTATAAACCTGTAGGCAATCTTCCTGAAACAGATAAGGGGAAGAGCATTTCTCCTAATGAGGTAGGTGCGTCTGATGGTTTTGCTACGGTCAAGGCTCGAAACCGGAATAGGGGTCAAAAGAGACCTTTTAAGGAAAGGCAAGATGAAGGTACTTTTAATAGATTTGAGGTCTTGGATGAGCTCAGCCAACAAGAGGTGAACCCAGGATTGATCAACTTAGATCAGGGGCTCTTGGGTTTAGCTCAGGAGGATTTTGTTCTTGATTCTTCTTTGGAGCCACAAAGGGATGATTGTCTGCGCATGGAAGCGGATCAATTGGCGGTGGTTGTAGAGGTGAAGGAACCCTCGACCGTTGTTACATCCGTAGGGGAGGATTCTTCTCTTCCTGGGAAGAACACTGGTTTAGACCCGACTAAGAAGTTCAAGCCTCCTCCCAAATTGGGCATTTTGCGGAAGGATATTAAGAAGGGTGGGGCAGAGAAATTTGCTAAACCCGGTAGAAAAAAGGATGTGGAAAAGATTAAACTGGCAAGCGAGAATTTGGTGGAATCAGGGACAGTAAAGACTCTGGATTCTCTTTTTTCAAGCCCTTTGAAATGATTATTCTTTCATGGAATGTACGGGGCTTGAACAGTGGCCCTAGACAAAAAGCGGTTCATGATTTAGTTAGAAGGCAAGGTCCTGATGTATTCTTTTTGCAGGAGACTAAGCTATCTGTCAAGAATATGCAAGAATTGGCACCTAAGTTGTGGAGGAGCGGGGAGTGCTAGTGCATTGGAGCTCATGGAGCTTCTGGGGGTCTGGCATGTTTATGGAATCCTCGAAGAATCTGGCCTCTTTGGTGGATTTCTTCCAAATCCTCTGTCTATGATGGCTACTTGTTTTGAGACAGGGGACGTCATTCTATTTTCTAATATATATGCCCCTACAAATTTTCAGGGTAAACAAGGTATGTGGTCCCATATTAGGCTTATCCGTAGCATGATGCCTTTTCATCCATGGATTTTGGGTGGAGATTTCAATGCTATTTGTGAGTTGGTTGAGAAGCATGGTGGTACTGGAAGGTTGGAGCCCTCTGCACAGCTGCTTCGTGACAATATCAATTCCCTAAATCTTGTTGATATCAAACACATCAATGGGAAATTCACCTGGAATAATCGTCGGGTTGGTGATTTATGCATTGCAGAAAGATTAGATCGATTTCTGGTTTCCTGTTACTGGGTTGGAGGGATGTTGTCATCTTGCTCTGAGATCTTGGATTGGAGAGGATCTGACCATTGGCCTATTAAGCTTGCTACTGAGTCAACTCGTGTGCCTCGTATACCCTCTTTTAGGTTCCAACTTATGTGGTTGCGGGACCCTTCTTTGAATGCCTTGGTGTCTGACTGGTGGAAGAAAGGTAGACCAGCCTATGGTACGACAATGTATACCTTTGCTAAATTACTTCAATATGTTAAATTTGAGCTCAAGCGATGGAATCGTCAGTACTTTGGGAATGTCTTCCATGCAAAGGTGAGGGCTCAGGAATATTTGGCTGGTATCACGAGGAGGTTAAGGGAGGATGGGGTGACGGTTGAGTTGCTTCAGGATGAGGCTCAGGCTGTGAAAACTCTTGAAGAATGGGAACTGCGAGAGGAAGCGT
>VDFB02033481.1:0-10935 GCA_007258455.2 Sequoia sempervirens | reverse complement strand
ATTGTATATGTATCCATCTATATCATATTTTTCTATCCATTCATCTTAATTTTCAAATCCTTTACCAAACATAAACCTAATTAAAAACTTCATTGAAAACTACATCTCTCTCTCCCACTATAAAATAAATAAAAAAATAGAAGGAATTTCATCACAATAATAATAATTGAATAACTATTTCAATATTTGATTACTTGGTTGATTCCTTTTGTTTGGAAGCATCTTTAAAAAGCTAGCTCAAATATATTCAATGCAAAATTCTATTAGACGCTGACATATACCAAATTTTAGGCACTCTTTATTTTATATGAGTTACAGAGATATACTACACCATATCTTTAAGGTTACATAAATATGTGTGTTAGATAATTGTGATATATGTACATAGTTATTTTAATAAGATTGATATCCCTGAGATTAGATTCTAAACAAGCCACCTAAAAATAAAGTATTCAATACAGCCCTATTAGATGCTAAGAAACATCAACTTTTAGGCACCCTTTATTTTAGTATGAGTTGGCATAGACATACTATAACACTTATCAAGGTGTTACATAAATATGTGTGTTAAACAATTGTGATATACTACTTTGACCATTTCACTATTATCAACCATCATATATCACTCACTTTACCATGAACACTATCTCTTACAGTACCTTGGGGTCTTCTTTTTGCTGTTACAAAGCATCTTTTCCACTTTGCCATGTCTGTCAATGCATAAGCACAATAGTGTCCTTCATGATACTAATGACTATTTCAAACACCTTATTACTGCTCTTTTCTCTTCATATTGGTAATCACTGTTATGAATATTACAACATCTGCCTTGAACTTATAGCAGTCATTTCATTGCTACTATTGTCATTGTGAAAACTATGCTACTCTTCTCTAGAAATATGCTTGATCCCTGCTATGATAATGCTATCCACTTCTATACTGAACACTTGAAAATTATTACGAGGAAGTTGCACTTAGCTCTAAGATTGTCCTTATACATGAAAACCTTCCTTTAAACCTTGACATTTACAATTTTTTGCTCTACATTGCAGATCTGTGTTTTGAATAGCATTCACTATCTTATGCATTCCTTTCCACTATTTGAGGACCTTAGAAACCACTATTCCAACATGAACAATAGTGTTTAATACACCATTGAAATATTTCTTTAGGGACTGAAGACCATTGGTTTTTCCCATTCCATTACCATTGTCTTAAGTGTTCACATGTGGAGTTTGAAGATCTTTTCCCTTTTCATAGCATTGATACCTCTATTATTACATGTCCTCATAATGTTGTCCTTCATAACTACTCATTGTCTTCTATCCTTACAACATATCTCTAAATTTATCTTGAATGCATCATTGTTTTGTGATTGAACAAATCACTATTTTGGCAATGCATTCTCAGCCACTGTATCATGCTTGCAACTGTCATTGTTTTGTGTTCTTATATTATGATGTCCATCACTAGTTGTATACCTTGTCATTGACTCCTTTGACCTCTGTAACTATTGATTTTCACTTCTTTTTTTTGATATTTCCTTATATCACTACTGTATGCAAGCATATCACTTTATCATAGGCACTACTCCCACTGTCTAAAGTATGGTATGACTCTATTGATTGGACTGTCATTAGTCCATCATCTCTTTTTGAGTTCATTCTCTGTCATTTGGCTCTTTGATTGAATGCCACTACACCATTATATTCATGTGTGATCTTGATTTGCTTAATCTTGATACATATCACTGTTATCCCATTGATTCTTACCATCTTTGTGACTGTCACAACAGCCCTCGTAGATCTGTATCTTGACTGCTATAACCTTAATTTTCTGGACTGTTGCTTTCATATGTTCCCACTGTCTTTAGGTATGTATAATTAATGCTCATTGTATCATAGTTTTAACACTGGAAGTTGCTATCATAATGTTGTAATGACAGTGTCTTGTAGTCTTGCTTACATCTCTATATTTTTCATCATATAGCACTGTGTTTTCATCATGTCTTATAACATTGCTATCCTCTTCAATTTGTCTTCAAGAATTTTCACAGTTTCATTTGATTACTCTTTCAACTTAACACTGCATTATGTCCTTTGGAAAGGGTCTTCAAAATACTAAACGTTGGCTTCTTTTCACTTCCTTACAATGACTTGGGACCTCCTTTTTTGCTGCTATTTCCTTTATATGACTTTGTAATCTTTTTTCTAGCATTGATTGTTCTTGGCTTCCCAAGCTCTCATTCTATCTATCACTGCTCTGCATGACTATTTCTAACACATTTTCCCCTCTCAATCACTGTGATGCATTCCCATTCATGAAATACTTTCAATGAGACTACAAATACTTATAGATCTATTCCATTTTTCTTTAACATTTGAAAACTCAGGGTGGTTGTCTTAGCATCAAACCATTCATGACCAAACTTTCACTATCCAAGCTGAGACTTTAGATCAAGTAATACTTGACAATGAATCTTAGACAACTTAAATAATGAATGAAGTCTAATATTAGACAACCTTAATTGGGGTTTTGAAGTCTAACCTTAATAACTATTTTAGTATTTCTTTTAAATGCTATTTATCTAGTGGTTTACATAACTTGTCTATATTTATAAGTTAGACAACTTGTAAAATGTATAATTGTTGGCATGGGAATGAAATTGGATTGTTGTTGATGTTTGTTATTCTTGTGGACAGGTATTGAAGCACTTGCATGGGCGATAAAGCTTGTTTGGATAGGACTTGGAGACTTTTGAAAAGGCGGGCAAGGAATTCGGAGTTTGCTGCAACAAATTTGAAGTCAGCGAAGCCCTCTGCAGTGAATTCAGAGGTAATTCGAAACCCTCATTGCTGAAAGTAAGCTGATAGGAAAAATAGGCATATTCCATTCTTAGTAGGTAAACTTCAAATGAATGTAAGATAGATCTCAGAACAATGACTCATTATATCCTCTTCTTTCTGTTATGGTCTCTACTAAAATTGACTACTTTCAACAATGTTTTGGCATCTCTATTTTTAGATTTATGTTTTTTCTTTAAATCAAAAACTAAATTAATACTGGAATGCACAATATTACAGATGGATCAGCATCAAAGGTTGACTACTGATCAATATCATGCATATGATGAGAGAGTAGTTGATGAGAGGGACATTGACAAATATCCATGTCCATGTAAAAATTGTCTTGGTGGAAAGGTGAAAAAAAGAAATATGATTTATCAACATATGATAAGATATGGGCATAGTGGTATAAGCCCTTGGGCTTACAATTATTAAACTATTACACTATGGTCTTGCAAGATATGTGTTTCAACAATATTTGGTATGACAATTTGGGTCCCTATGTTAGCAAAGCATATATTATGTATGTATGTCTAGGTTTGTGTCTATTAAGTTAAATAAAATGCTTATAAAATGCTTGTTCAAAGGTTATGTACATAATACACTTGTGCCTTTGACTTTAGCAAAAGGATTGCTTAGTTTATACTTGATTCATTTGTATTGTTTAGTAGTTTTGCACTACATATAGTTTTGGTATACAAACATGTCTTTGGACTATCAAAAAGTTGATTGACTGAGTTGTTAATTTACTTAGCTTATGCTTGGTTTTGATTGGTTGAGCTATTGATTATGATTGTTGATGTTGTAGATTTTGAATGTCAATTGGTTTCAAAGACACCCAAATGGGAATGATGAGGTAATGAGCTTTTTTCATCTTCATCCCACTTTCTATGGTTATAACTTATTTAAGATTCTCTACAGTAAGTTGCTTCATTTGTGGTAGTTTTTGAAATATTCAAGCAACTAGGTCTTAATAAAATAGCTCGCTTTTTTATAGTGTTCCATGCAAATTTCCTGGGATAGATGACATGCTCATTTCTTTTTTTGAAAATAAAACTGATTTTGTGTTGAAATAAGATATGCAAGAATGTTCAAATTAACTGGTTTGGTTTTTCCAATATCTTCTATAGCATGCAAAATATATCCTTCAACTCTTATTCTTTGCATTTCTAATACTTCTCTTCATTAGCAAGGTCCTTATTCTTGCATTGCCTTTTTGTGCTGGTTGTGCATCTTTTTTGCTACCTTAATGACAACAATTTGGGTCTCATTAGGTTTTAGGTGACCGATCATTAAAATTCATAGAAATCTTGAGATATAATGCAACATTCTACTTGCCACTACTAATTGGCATCCTTGTCATCTTGAACTTAATAATTTTGTATCATTTGATGTTGAACAAGATGTTGACTAGGAGGTGTGAGCAATGCAACCTTTCATGTGTTGATGTCAAGGACTTATCTACACTAGAAGAGATTCAATAGTTCAAATCTAGGTTTGTCAAAGAACGGAATATGAAACCTAAAGTTTTCTTGAATCAGCAAGGTCGAATTAAAATATTTTGCTTCTGCCTAGTGGTTCATGTAAATTGTTTGGGCTACATACTTGCTGATTTCATTTTTCAATGATAAAATCAATTTTTATGTGGAAATAAGTTATGCAATGACCCATAAAAGGATTAGAAAGGCTTCATGGCAAGCAGGTGCAACTTAAGGTTACACTTATGATAAGGGAGAAGAGGTTTAAAGATAGAGTTAAATACTTAGATGCCAAAGAATATTTAGGATGGTATGGGACATCTTAGAGAGGGTTTTGGCAAATGAGAAAATTGAGGAAAAGCAATGTTTTTGGTTTTTGTGCAAAATTACCAGTTTTAGATAGGTACTGTTTTGTAGTCACTAGTACAATTTTGCTCTAGAGAAAGTGTTGGTTTTGTATAGAGGAAGGAGGTGTTTGGTTTGGACCTTTATTGTGCCCCCACTGCCACCACTAGGCAAGAAACATCCTTGGGATGTCTCCTTCAAAGAGGAGGCATTTCTAGGGTGTTCCCCCTTGATGCAGATTTTGAGGAGATGTCAGGATGTCTGTAGGATCCTCAAGAACTTAGCCATTTCCCTTGATCATCTTGGAAACATACAACCATCCTTGATATTTGGCACTTAATTAAAAAAAAAAGAGATATTTTTTGAAATTTGGGCCCCTAACCCTAATCCTAGTCTGATGGGCCCCATCTACACCGCAAACACTCAAAAAAGGCAATAAAAATTGCATAGCCCTTATCATTAGGTTGGTTAGATTTACCAACTTCACTGTTAGTTCTTTGAAGAATGGATTTTTGGTTAGAAATACTAAAACATTATGCATTTGTTGTTGGATAAAACATAGTGATAAAATTATGAAAAATGGCATGGCTGTCGAGTTTCATAGCTTAGATAGGAACTTCCACACAGGTTTAGTGTGAATGTGGGGGGAAGAGTTCAAGTAGTTTGAGTTATTCTATTTTGTATTTCACTTTCGAGGATTAAATTGGAAGCCATATTTAGCTAAATAAGTTTAAATAAAGTGTAGATAAACATTTAGACTTATCTTTCATCTCGTCCTTATAAGTAATATGAATGCATTTTGTAAGTAAAGCTGATTTTTGGAAGATTAGATTTTTAGTTAAATTAGTACAAAGATAGGAGCAAGTTAGAAAGATTAAAACATATTGAATATAGTGAATTTTAGTGCAGGTTGAGGAGGTCGCCTTGTAAATTTTTGAAGGGAATGAAAGACTGATTTGAAGGTGTAATTATCTGTGTATGCATCTGCAATTTGAAGATTTCATTATTGTGTGGTTTGTGCAATGTTATTTAGCATTAGGACATAACCATCGGGATTTCGTTACCAGACTACTACCAACCTTATGCATTTTTCTTGGTCTGCCATATTGATTGAATGTCTCTTCCATTAGTGTTATTGTGGTCATCATTTAAATTTCGGCTGTATACAGAATGTAAACATGGTCTAAAAGTAAAGATTAGAAGAATATACATATGTTTATTTAGAAACAACTAAAATGCAATGAAATATTAAGGTCGATATTGAAATATCATTAGAAAAACTAGGTGAAAATAATGTTGTAGATGATATGAAAAAAGTATCAAATTATTCTCATAAAAACAGTTGTAAGAAGCTGTCCCAATATAATAATATACCAGAATGAGATCCAAAAACTTCAACAGATGAAGCACACTTGATGACAGAAAACAACTCTTTTTTTAGATGCTGGCATGTATTCTAAATGACAAAAGAAAATTATAGGCTGCATTTTAATGCAGACTTGATCTTTGTAGCAACCTGAAGATGGAAGGCATGTTTTTTGAGAATTTAAATATAGCAAGGAATGCTAAAAGAATGTTGAAGGGCGAAGACAAATCAGATCTTGGTGATCAAAATTTGACTGGAATGGATTTTCAATCATGGTGCAGTAACAGATGGAGGGTCTAATGAAAGACTGTCCAACCATGCAGCTCTACCCCCAGATCTAAGTAACAAACATCCAGAACTAATCAAACAGTGGAACAAAAGCAAATACACAGCAACATGAATAGAGAAATGATGTATTCATCCACAATAATAACACCAAGCCCTTAGCCATTACAATCTGGCCTTGAAGTTTAACAACAGTTATATACCAATAGGTTTTACAACCTAACACAATGAACTTCACTAGGAAGTCCTTACCGGACTACAGTTACAGACCATTTTGAACATGAGCGAGACCACAATTTTCAGTCCTTATGCTTACACCACAAGCAATGCACTGTCAGATTCTCACTGGTGCCTTTGGACTTCTAATCTCATTACCTGAACTTCTACTTGAAATGTTCTTGTTGCCTTAGAACATCAATTCTGCTCTCAACTCCCTGTCCAAGCTTTTATCATTTCACCTCAAACCTCGCTCCTCAAATGATCCTCAAACCTCTATTTTATATAGGCAATTCTGAAATAATCCTTGAGCGAAAGAGCTCAAAGTAAATTAAGTTGGCCTTATGAAACAATTATCTTATACAACCATTCTTTCATTAAATTCCAAAGCATTATATTGCTTTGTACCAAGAAGTAGGTCTTAATTAGGGATCACAGTGGCTCCAAATCACCAAGCACATATATGTTACCTTGTAAATGATTCTAGTTGGCCCTGTTCTTCATTGCAAGCCATGAGATGTATTCCTCTTATCCTCCAAGTAAAGGAAAACAACCCTAATTCGAAGAATTCAACCTTGTACCATCTCAGAAATACAAACATAAAACTCAATAATGTCACTGCACAATATCCTGGGGATGATACTTGCTTGGTTGTTGCTGTGTAGTTTCCTGACAATGAAATGCATTATTGCGGCTCCGGTTTGAGTACTATATTTGCATCATCTCCAATCATAAAATATGAACTCATAAAGCTCAAAAGTGTCACTGTATGGCATCCTTATGAGGAATACTTCTTCAGCGCTACTGCGTAGCTTCTGATGATGAAATACTCCATGTGCATTATTGCATAAACATCGGTCTGTCATTTAGGCCTTTTCTCTTCATGCAGCAACCGATTCTAAACCGAACATCATGCACTGGGGTTACATACATTCTCAGGCTTGATGAAGATTACTGTTAAAACTACAAAGCTAAACCCTAACTTAAACTCCAAAATCTGTCCAAAGAACAGAAAACACAAAGAAAATGAAATTGATATTTTTTGGGTGATGCAAGATTGCCTGACCCTTGAGATTGGCTGGAAGAAATCAGAGAGTTGTATTTCACAACAGAAAATTAATACAAAAAAAAGTATTTTCTTATGTAGAGATTTTATTATTTGTTGAGCAATAAATTTTTTATAATCTTTGAAATACTTTACCATTGTAAAGTGTGTGTAGAACAATTGCATAGGAATTCATAGCTTTGGAATGCTTGCTATGCTACTTTACCTACATATGGATCTTGCTGAACGATCCTTGAGTATGCCACCAAAACAGTTGCTGATATGCTTTTTGACTTATCAAAGTTGCTCTATTTTTGTGTTTATAGAGTTGAACATTTTGAAATGAGGTGCTAAACATCCATTTAGCAGAGATCTAAATATGTTGCAATAGTAGAGCAGTTTGATTGAATCTAGCACAATTACGGCCTGCTCACATGGGTTCAATCATGGTGGTTCTTTTTGATGCATGAAATGCCCTTTGTACATGCAATGTTTCTATTTGAGGTACAGATCTCTGAAGTGTTCATTTTGCTATATTTTCATCACTATCATGACCCTTATGTGCTGTTTCACAAAAGATTGATCCAGTGTTTGTTACTTTTTGCTTAACATTAACAAGTTTCAATAAAGTTACTGCATTATGACAGTTCAATGACAAAAGAGTTTAGAAAGTTGCCCAAATGTAATGTAATATGTTCTTTTCATTTGACCGTAAGCAGTATTGAGAAGTCATCTCAAGAATGTCATGATATGGAGTCAAGATCATAATAGTCTCAGTGTGATAATCAAAATGAAAAATCCAAATAAAAAAGTGTATAGTTTTCTGCTTTATCTTAAATATTTTCTTTTCCTGATGTTGCCAAAGGCTGCTTTACAGCTGTTTACATTCCCTTAAAACATTATCTATTAGACAATTCAGTTTTGATGCAGGCTTTTCTAAAATTACACCTGATTCCATGCTACCTAAGTATTCTCTTTTTTCTGTGTAGGTTAGTTTGACACTGAATATCTCAGCAGATTTGCAGTCATTGTTTACATGGAACACAAAGCAGGTGAATTTCTCATGTATATTCAATCTTATATATTGCTGTCTTTTAGGTTAGGTTTTGTATATATCTCACTATTTGATGGTTATCTTGCTTTTGCAATTTATTTTTCCCATTCTCATTTTTCTCTTTTCTGGTGGCACATTGAGTGAAAAAGTAAGGCAATCATGTAATGTATGGAGATGCATATTATATAGCCTACATATATGCTAATATATGGGAATTTAGATCTGGTCTGCTTTTAGGCACAAACCTGTGTTTCTGTTGTAATTAATTCATGACTTTGCTTACTGTCACTCAGTTGTAAGCATGTTAGGGTTGTTATTATCAAGCTATCATGGCTATTGCTCTTTCCACTTGTTATCAACCTCAAAAGGAGGCATACATTTAAATTATCATAGCATAGATACTTGACGAAGGATTTGAAGAAATTGGCATCATTTATTTCAGCTTTTCAATGACTTGTCATGAGAAATTCCATTTTTCCTACCTTGCTAGATTTGAGGTGTGACAGAAATACTATTAATTGTCTTACTCTTATTGTTGTTTTTTCTTTATTGATCTCTTCATAATTGTCTTACTCTGTATGTTTTTATAGTTGCTTCTTACTATCAAGGGGATGTATGACTATGGCCCAATGATAGTGACGTATAGTGTGCTACCCTTTGCCTTCTATAACTTAGGATATTCATGAAATATATACTGTGACTTTTATGCTTGTAAAGACTCTGTTGACTATTTTTAAAATGAATTACTCCTCGTTTGGATATATTTTTTGCTTGATGGTTAAACTACATGCAGAGCAATTTTATCAAAGCAACACAAAAACAAAAACGCCTTAATGTCAACAGAGCTGTCGATATTGATAGTAATCAGGATGAACTAGTGGACAAGGATGTGCAACACAATCATAGTTGTGTTGAAGTTGAGGTAATATAATAGTTGTTGTGGACAAAAATTTATAGCTTTTGCATTCTTTACTTGACTTATATTAACTTTGTGTGATGATTAAACCACATGCAGAGCAATTATATGAAAGCAAAACGAAAAGGAAAAGACCCTGTCAATAGAGCTCTCGGCAAAGCTACACAACTTTAGGACAATGTTGATAGTGATTATGCTAAATTCAAGGAGTATGTGCATGATATTTATAGTACTAGTGATGTTGAACTTGAGGTGAGTGCTATGAAATGTTACTTTTCCTTGATTCTAAAACCCTTTCATGTATTAATGACTGTTATGATCCCAAATAGTGAACAAGCTTATAGAATAGTGAATAGACAACTAAAACATTGAATGTAACCCGTAGAACAATCATTGTAACTATTTGTCACTTTTCAATGGGGGATTGTTGGCACTTCAATACTTTATGATGCTTGATTGTGTTTTAGGGCATTGTAATTGACCTTGTCAACATCTTGAACTTAGGGTGTTGCTTCTTTCATTGGATGATACTTGTTGTTCTTTCCTTCACGGATCTATTGTTAACTCTTCATTATGGCTGTTGTTATTAAAAAAAAGGTTTCTTTTGATATTCTTGCCGCTTTCTCTTAATGTCTTCTTCTGTTTAGTAATGATATTTGCTGCCCGATCCATTAAACTCACTGTTACAACCATAAAACTCATTTCCCTTGCACTAAGCTCACTGCTACAACCATGAAACTTGCTACTAAAACACTTGGGATTGACCCAATTGTTCATGTCCATCAATTTTCTCTTAGAATTATGTTTGACCCTTTCATTGATTAACTCTCTTCCCTTAGTATCTAATTCCCATGTCTAGGACACACACACATAAGTAAATGCACACCCCACCCCCCAAATACATGCAACCACAGAAGCATACTGCAAAGCGCGCAAACTTAAATGAGATACACATATACTTGATATAGATGCACACACATCTCTAGAAACATGCACACTATTGCACCTTTCTGGATGGATTTATTTCTTATTGTCTTTGCACTTTTCCTTACATTCCTTGGTGCCATGCTTATCATTGTGTTTTTAACTTCATGGAATTCCACTACTACTTGTTCATTGGACATCATTCCTTACTTCCTTTTGCATACTCTTACACTATTTTCTAACAGTGAAATACTATTTCTCTATTATTTATGTGACCTCTACATCCAACCTTATTTGTTACTCCTTTACTGCTGCTATGAAAGCCACAGAGAAAGACTGCATTGTTTCCTCAATGACTTCTCTTAATGGTTGTCACATGTTGCCTTAATACATTTTGTTCTTTTTTCTTCTTTTATATGTCATCATTGACAAGGTTATGTTGACTGCATGGGGTTATGTT
>VDFB02033480.1:5000-29777 GCA_007258455.2 Sequoia sempervirens | reverse complement strand
CTAGGATCTTTACATGCACTATTGAAGTGTTATCTTTCTCCAAACAATTAACTTAACTCAAGGTGGGTTCTTTTACCTTCCATGTGGTGCCCCCATGTGCTCCTATTTTGTAGGAGCTCTTCTTGGGCATCCCCACATGTTCCTATCATTTAGGAATAATTACAAATGCCAATTTGCATGTTCATTTCATTCGAATTTAATCTCTTTCTAATCCTAGTGTTGGGGAACACTTTCCAAGGACTTAGGAGATACACGAAATATGCTTAGGATTGCAATTAAATGGCATCCTATTCAACACACATCTTACTAAGTAGATTAATTTATGTGCCCCACCACCCCTTACACAACAATAATCACTTCTTCAACACACTTTTAAGCTTCATGTTATGCCACACTGCATATAAATTGATTGTGATAATGCATTCAAAAGTAACTTCTAGTAGAAATTATTTAGGTTGGAGGTGTTGGTGTGAATGAGGCATATTACCTAACTAGTTTACCTCTTAGGTCCTACTCACACTAGTTTAGTTAAATTTACTTAGGGAAATTTTAGTTCATATACATTTTTTATATCTTATATCATATGATTGTGACACATGATAAAATTGTGATGTCTTATCATCTCACCTTACCTACATAAGCAAGGCCTTTATTGTAAATTATATATCATTCATACATTTGATTGTTTCATCATTTTATATCGATAATCAAGTAATCAATTTCTTGTTACTTTCTTATGGAAGGATATTTTTTATTTTTATAGTGGTCCTAGGAGCTTGAGTCTTTGTGTAACCCTTACATGGTATCAAAAATTTAGATATGCAGTTTCTCCTCAGAGTGTCCCTCCGCTTCACGCCTTGGATCTGATCCCACAAAAATATCCATATATTTTCTCAACGGATTCTCTTTGGGGATGATTCTCGTACCTTTTGCCATGTGTTGTTATATTAGCCTTTGCAATCCCTATTCTTGTACTTTCATTTTTACTTCCGGTAAGTTTATATCATCCTTATGCTTTGATTGTTTAGTGAAATATGTTTCTAATTAAAGTTTAGCTCAAGTTTGTATTCAACTAACAATTGTGGTTTAAGACGTAATGGGTTTGCTAATAGGTATAATATGAATATATATAGATTGCAAGCATAGTACAGATGTAAAATATTTTGGTTTTACTATAATTTTATTGATATCTTAAGGGGATATGATTAAATCTATATTGTGATTCAAATAGATTAAAGAAGAAACTAATTGCATAATGTGTTAAGAAATAGATAAATATTAATTTCTAATTAAATTAATATATAAATCCAAAACATCAAAATGGATCCTTGTCATCTGGATGTTTGACATTATATGGAATATGAGGATGTTAATTTTAAACCCCGTGATAATGCTTTTAAAGTTATTCTTATGTCATAATAGTTAATGGAATGACAAGAAATGCTACTAGTCACATTATCAATTAAGTAAATAAATTCGACCTTAGGAATATCTACATAGAAGTCAAGGTATATGTGACTGGTAAATATAGATAGGATCTTAATAAATGTTATGATGTATATCTCATGTGAACTAAAGTTAGCATATATGGACGTCAAGAAAATATGAGTCAACATGAAGAGTTCAAGATGAAAGGTAAAGTTAATTTAGTTGTAAATCAAAGAGGGCCTTGTGTGATTTAAGGAATCGTAAATAGAGAATAAAATATTTTATTCATATGCATTAGAATTATTCATGAAACTGACAAATATTTTATTATTAACAATATCTTTTACCCTCACCCCATTGTAAATGTGAATCAACCATAATATTATATTGATTATCAACATTACTAACGTGGTTGATAATAAAATTCTTATATAAACAATAATGCTAATTACTAATGTCACGGTTTTATTTTACCTTACAAGAATAGACCTATTATTAATTAAGCAATGAGATAACTATAACAATATCGCTAATTTCAATATTAATAATGAAAGAAATTAAAATTGTAAACCATATTCACATTGACAATAAAGTTCCATTATTTATTTATATTATATTAGCAACCTAATATTATCCTTAATGCTATTATGGAGGATTAGGAATAATTTAAATAAGTTTTTAACCCTTGATTCTCAATAATTAATTATGGTAAAACACTCCACTACTTGAAAGGTAAATGCTAATGATAAATTCCTAAAAGTTTAAAAAGATAAAATATATGTTATCATTCCCGTGCATGTAGCTTGCCATAGCACCACAATATCCCTTCACGTGGCTTTCTCAAATTCTTGAAGAGAAAATTTGTGTTTACATGGCTGCATATACCAAGCCAGGAGGAAGTAAAAACTAGAGGATAGTTTCGGGTATCTGGATACCCTGTTCCTAAGCGCTCACTTTAGAGAGGAAACGCTAGCAAAGGAAAGATGTTGATTTGGTGATTTCTTTTTAGGGTAAGTTTATTAAAATGAAAATTATAGCCAAGATACTAATAATGTGCACATTTAGGTTTTAACATTTTCAGCATCCTTTACCTGCCTATCTGCACGCCCCTTGTATGTGTGTGCCAAAGTCTTCATGCCTTATTTATATCGTTAATTATATTTGATATGTTGAGCTAAGTTGCCTTGGGTATTAAAATACATACCTATGTATATATCTATATTATATTAGAGTTAGAGTTAGAGGTGAGGGTAAAATGTTACGAGTAGTTTAATAAATTGAGTAGGTATTAAAGTGAATGGAATTTGTGGTTATGTAGATAATGCTAATAGGATAATTGGAGGGGTTAGTTAAATAGTTGTATTCGATATCATTTAAAGATTAAATATAATGGTGAGTTAAATATTCTTTGAAATTAATCAGTCTAATTATGTTAGTTTAATATTATCACTTGTTTTGTGTTAAAGTGGATTGTTGTTAGGGTTTATTTCTAGATATCAGGATTTGTGATATATAGCCTTTTAACTTGAGTAATCAAAAATGAATAAATATCTCTCTCTATTATAAGATTGAATGTTTAAGTAATTACTTTTATAGAGAATTAGATAATTAAGTGAGTAAATTAAATTAAGTTTAAAAGAAAATAGTAATTATATTTAATTTTCTTTTATATAGAAAGAATACATTTCTACCTTAGAGAAATTAAGTGATTTGTAGGCAAATAATCAAGAAATTAAGTAAACAAAAAATTGATTTATTTATATTGTAGATGATTAAATGTTGAGGTGATCCATTATAACTTCATTATGTAATTGTGAAGTTGTCGAAATTAGGTTTGTGTTCAAATACATTTAAAATTAGGTTTATTTTCAAAACACATTTAAAATTTGACTTAATTACAAGTTATTTAAAATTAAACTTATTTACAAATTCTTTTAATATAAGATTTGTGATTTGTAGATAAATCGTTTATGTTAGATTTTAATTAAATTTATTTAGTCAAAGGTATAGATTACATTTTAATTAAATTTATTATTTTAAAGTAATGTATAGGCTAGGAATTTTAAATGTGATGGTCGACTTACTGTAGGGTTTCATAGTGCTTATCTAATTAAAATAATTGTGTGGTGGAAATGCATTTAAATATAGATAATTATTTAATTATTCTCTACATTATCCTTAGAAGGATTGGTATGTGTCTACGTTTAAGTGAATGGACATTTATAGTTTATCTTGAACATGTTTGGATAGTTATTTATTATTCTGAATACTTTTTGGGATTGATTCCTTATGCATGTTTGTGGTTCCATGTTGATCATGTTTTTCCTCTTATTTTGGATATAATGGGAATCCAAATGTTTAAGTTACTTTTGTGTTTGATAGTCATGGGTGGTAGGTTGTTAGGCTTTCAGAGGTGATGGGAAACCTATTTTATGTTGAATTTTCCCATGATTCAACCTTTGTGTTTCCATTGATCGTATTCTTATTTTAAGTTCTCATGGGTGTACTATATTCTATGAATTGTTTTACCTTAGTTATGGCTTTGAGCAAGATGGTTCATGCCTGGAACATGCATTCATTTTTTATTTTTATGCTTGATACATCCCTTTTTTTTCCCTTCGTTTTCCTCTGGAAGCAGTCACCTTGTAAAGTGGTTGTTGAGATTGTGTATGTTATGTTTTGGTTGACCTTGTGGTTTGGTCTTCATGTTCTGCTTCACCTGCCTTGGCCCGGGCCTTCCTTTCAACTCTAGAAGGGGGGTGGGCCTTCGGGTCCCATGGTGGGTGGAACGTGCTATGCACCCCATTGGGTTCCCAGTTGTGTTTGTGATGCGGAAGTGGATGCAAAGTTTTCAGAGCTTCACTTGTTGAAGATGCCTTGTACCTTATTCCATAATGTAATTGTTCTTGTACCTTGTGTACTCTTCCGTTGTTATAAGGGAAGCATTATGTAATGTATTAATGTAATCATGATGTGTTGTATCTATGGAAATATGCTCCACAATTGTATTATGGATCTATGAATTGAATTGTAATAAAATGATGAATATATTTTCCTCTCTTTTGATCATTAATGGTTGTATGTCATCATTATGTAATCTTGGTTTTTAGTCACTTTCATTGATAAAAGTTCTATGATTCATAATGACCATTTTGTGTACCCCAAGGACGTAGATGACTTTGTAAATGTATAATTGCTTTTCATGTAATGAATGTACAAATTTATCTTATGCAATGCTTTCAAAAAAAAAATTGTGTGGTGTTTGTTGTCCTCGGGGTTCACACAACAGGTGTTATGCCCCTTCTAAAATCTAAGAGTGATTTGGGAAGTAGATTTTGCTAGGTGTATTTTTGAGAAAAAAAGGCATTACCATTGATTCCAAAAGGCCCAAAAACCCTTATTTCTATGTATGGAACTTATATCTTGGAGCAAAAAAAATCTCATTTTTGAGTGTTTGAATAAATTCTACAAAACAAATTTTGTATAGTATATAATCTATAATATATAGATCAGGAACACTTGTCAAAACACGTCAAGAGTATTTAGCACTCATCAATAGTTGTAGTCATGCTTGTATCAAATAGTGTTAGCAATTTTCTTAATGATTTTTTTTTTAAATGAGTTATTTGAGATAAGCACCAGTGAGGTAGTTGGTACAATGATTTGTTCCAACTATCTCACCAAGGGCTTAGTGCTAGTAGCTAGTGCACAATATTCATCTCTACTCTAAGTGGATTTGAAGTGTTTTTGGTTAGCAATACAACCTAGGTCAATCACCTTTGCTAGATCCTCTCACCAATCACCACCAAAGATTTTATCCTCTCCATAGGGGACAAAATAGTGACAGGCTACTTATTTTATTTTCCCAATCACCACTCAAGCTAGTAGCATCACCAAGACAAGGGTGGTGGCCCCTCTTTTATGCCCTAGTTGAGGAATTTTTTTAGGGGCCATAAGTTTTTCCCCAAATATTATTTTCAACTTCATATAGTCATTAGAAAGTTGGTTTTGAGCATTATTTTTCTCATTTTTTTCGCAAGTTCTAGATATAGCTAATTGAACTCTAGATTACATTTTTAATTTTGAACTTACAATATTTTACGTGTTTATCCAATTCTTATGATTATTGTCGTGTTGGAAAGGTATTGACGAACTATTCACATCCACCAATGCACTTTTTTTAGATTTATCTCTAGGTATATTTTATTCACTTTATTTCACACTTTGGTTGGTAACTTGGACATATTGACACTTGGAAAAGTTATGTTTTCTTTGATGGGCTTTATTTTAGTCTATCCATAATGCATTTAATTTTTCTAATTGTAATCATGTCTCCAAATCAATAGAAAATCTTATTATTATTATTATGGGAAGGAATTGTATATAATAGATGGATGCACGCTAAAGGAACATGATTATTTGAAACATATTTATGAATTTCATCAATTGATTTTTTTTGCATTGCTAATGACATCATTTTTTTTGTTTCTTCTAACCCAACATTTGTAGTTACATATTATGTTCACACTCTAAAATATTTTTTGGACATAAGTCTATTCAGGGATGAGAAATATAGCCAAATGACATGTAATGATATCTCTAATACACCATCCCATATTACTCCTAAGGAGACTTTATTGCTACATACATGGCTCCTATTTATTCAATACAAAAGGACATTCATTATCTTCCAAATCCACCACATTGGGACCCTTTTTAACCAGACATATCATCCTTGTTTATGGATTCTCTCATTGTGAATCTTGAGGACACATTAGAGAATTTGAATTACCTCTTTGATGGTAGTGATGTCATCACAACTTCTTCGTTTTCAAATGTAGTTTAGATTATACTCTCTATTGGTTCCCCTTCTATGATTGGGAACTTGGTTTTTATTTTGGAGGAGACGTAATTTTTTAACATGAGGACCCTTGATTTTCATTTTGAGGAATACATTTGGATTTTGATTTCCTATTCATCCAAATTATAGAGATGGATTCTATATACAAAAATGGATTTTTTTCTTCTCAATGGGAGAAATGATGTTTTTAGGCATTGGATTATTTTATGTTTTAAAGCATCTACCTTTTACAAAGGAGCTACTACATTATGAAGGATCTATAGTCTCACTCTTTCTATCCTATGGAGGGGTATTTATTGTATATTTGTGGTGGATATAGTCCTTGGGGGATCATTTCAAGTCCATCCTCAATCACTTGTACATGTTTATTTTCATGCATTATCTCTTTTGGAGAGGGATTTTTTGTTGAATGCACACAATAAAAATGAGAGGGGGGTGAATCAGTTGTAGATTAAAACCTCAAAATCCCTCATAAACATTCAGATCCACATCAACTTTATTAACCCTTAATCTGTTAGAATGAAAGCAAATAACTAAAACTAAAACTTTAACGCCCTGCCATGCAAACCCCAAAGGACACAAAAACATCAAACATTTATGACACAATTTTTTTTTAAAGTAAATTAATATGAGTTAACAATTAACATGCACCAGTAATGAAACCATACATATAAATAAATCACCTAACTAAGTCCCTTGGGGTAACATGACTGCTTTACATTTGAATATCACTAACATCACACAATTCCCATACAAACAATTAACTAATTATGAGTATCCCTCTTCACCATTATATAGAATTAATAATCAACGAACATGCATTCATGACATTATATAAATAAAAACAATCCATCACATCTATGAATTTAAATATAAATATTTCCACAGATACAACACCATTAAGGATCACGTATTGTGAAGCAATAACGCATAGTGGTACAAGAATCAATAAACATTACATTACATTTATAAAATAAGATCCATAGTTCAAGAATTACATTAATACAATAGTACTTCCCAACATGAACGAGAATAGTACAATAGCATGGAATAATACAACTAAAAAGATTGAGTACAAAGCATTAAGTTTGGATCCAACTTTGGAACAACTCTAGAGTCACTACAACTAGTACAACTCTACACAACTCAACCTTTTGCTAGGGACCCAATGGGGTGCATAGCACATTCCACCTGACCACATGGACCCTAAGGCCCACCCCCATGCTAGAAGATGACAAGAAAGACCCACAACCAAAATAGTCAAGTGAACAATGGAAAACGAGACTCCATGACAAGAGCAACAAAAAACACAAGACAACATCCACTTCCAAAGGCTCAAGAACAACAAGGGGAAACAAAAAAACACACAAGGTTGCTAAAGAGAGGAGTGTCATCACATAGGTTGCTATGGGTTACTCAGGCATAACCTTCCTAGGCTACCAAACCCCCATCCTAGGTTACCCTGGCCACCTCTACCGGCCATCAGACCCCCATACATGCTATGTGGGATCAACATACCTTCCAAAATTACTAGGCACAGGGTAAGGTAGTTGATCTTTCCATTCCAGGCCTTCCCACTATCCCAAGCCTGAATGAGCACTGGAGCCATGAGTGAGGCTAACTTATCTAGATTAATGTGAGATACTACCCAAACCCCCTAATTAATTATTAGGTTATCACTTGATTAAACTCTCAATGAGTTACCCTAGACTGGCCACTTTGGGCATCGTATCCTCATCGAGAGCCACTCCACCTACTAGCAACAAAATCTCAAAATCACAAATAGGCAAGCCAACTTGCACAAGATACCAAAACCAAACAAAATAACTGCACCAAGTGAGGCATGCACCATCTCACGCTAGAACTTCATAGTAAGAAAACCACTTTCAAGTGCAAGACTAAACCCACCAAAATCAAATTGAACATAAGAGCAACCATTCACAAGGAACCAACAAGAAGAAACAATTGTAAAGCAACATTTTCTTTCCCCTCCTCTGGAATCCCAAGAAGAGGACTACCCAACAACTCACAAACAAGGGTAAGTCAAAACAATAAGAGTTTTCAAATAAATTCCGTCACGAATTCAATAAATAAAATCTCCTCAAATCGAAGCAACCCAAGAGGAAGATACATCAAAACGAAACCATCAAGATCAACCTTTAAATACACAAATTCAATCCATGTATTCATCATAAAGAATAGTAGATAGTTAATTACATTCTATTTATTTGTTCCTTATAGAGTCATTTAAGAACTTGAATAAACATATTTATAAAAAACTCAACACTTCATTTACTACAAGAAACCGAATAAACATTATATCATAAAATCAACATCTAATATCAATTCAATTATAAATTAATTAAGAACCAAGCCCTCATTCAAATGTTAATATATTTCATTTATTTAACTACCAAAACATTTAACTTAACAAAACAAAAGCAATACACTTCAAGAACCTTTACATCATTGTTTACATTTTACCTTTTTATTCATGATGGAATTATTTATAATATTATAAAAGACTATATAACATTTTTTGTAATTATCTAAATACACTTTTACACAAACCAATTATGTTTTCTTATATAAAAGTAAGGGGATATATATATAATTATACATATTTATACACAACGAATTATTCTTTGATTTCATTACACATACAAAGTATCAACTTCAAAGAACAATCTCAACAATCAATTTACATTTATTCTAATTTAACTATTTCACATATTAACTATCCAATTTAGAAATATACTAATCCATCAATATTTACACAAATTATCAAATGATATCATAAGGTAATTTCCACTCAACAATAAATGGTAGCTAAATTTGTCTAAAGTGAAAATTGACAATAATGATAACTTAGCTAAATTAAAATAAGAATAGTAAATGACAAAGGTTACACTCAAACCACAAGGAAACATGTACAATGAAAATTAATAAAATACTTTTCCAATTAAAAATTCCCTTATCATGACTATTGAAAGTTTAAATTCTAGACTTAACCAAATTTGTGGCAAATACTCTAAAATATTAAGCCATGATAAAAAAAAAATCTACTAAATTCTAAGACAAAAATTTCTTATAGCTTTTAAATCATTATAGACCTCAATTGAACTAATTTCCATATGATGAACCTAGATACTTAAGTTTCCATTATAAAAGTAAATAACTGAATCCATATACTACAATAACATTCCCCTACCTCATAGACGGGATTGTTCCTTTGCTTAAAATCATAATATTTATACATGCATCTATATGTAAACATAAATTTTAACATAGAAAGCTAATTTGCAAGGCACATTAAATCATACAAATGATAACATATGTATAATACGTATATATATCTGTCCAAGTTCAGAGGCCAAACAAATACACATTCAGTAGATTATAAAACATATTTCATAGCCATCAGTACTAACTAAAGAGCCTACATTCGATTTCCAACATACAAATCATATTGCATAAAACTAAATACCAACCCCTAAGGCCTATGAAATCAACCCTTATAGGTATGTAAACTAATTGTTTTCAAATTGAATGTTTTTTGAAATAAGTAAAGCCATGCCAAACATCGACCTCTACTCCAAGGGTAAAAAGGCAGTAAACTGATCAAGGAAGTGATTTGAATACAGTTAAGGAGCAATAAACTATGAATTCAAGGTGTTGATCATGTAAAACACATAGAAATAAATGCAAGGCAGAGAAAGGAGGAATCACACAGGGTCGACACACTGATTGAGCAACTGTTATGTTCGCCACCCTCCGCTTCTTCAAAAGAATACAATAACCCCCTCCATATTTTCTTTCAAAACAATTCGTAAAATGCTTCCATTCTACAGAGAATTTTCTACAGACAAAGTTCTCATTCCCCCCAAAAAAAAAAAAACTAAAAAATCGAAGGATGATAACCTCTTTAAAAAATGATCATCCTTAAAACAAAAGAAAGAAAGGTTGTTAGATTCTTGAAAACAAAAATCTAATAAAAGTCTCCAAAAAGCTTTCAGTTTCCCTTTCGACAAATCGTTTGAAGTTGTGCATGTGCGTGCATTATCTTTTTTCCCATCTTTTTCTATTTTTGCTTGTTTTTACAACAATTCAAAAACTTATCTTCTTTATTTAATTAAAAATCACATTACTTTTCTATACTTAATTAATTATCCTCACACAAATAATAAATTATTAATTATTATTAAATACCATTAAAACAATACTTCTTATAAAACAAATTAATTTATTTATTTACTAATAAACTATTTACTTAATGTTTCACAAAATTAATTTATTGAACTATTGCTTAAATCCCAAATTTATATAAATTACTTGGTAAACAACTTTTAATTTAATTAAATGATTAACAAGGCCATTAAAATAATATGTTTACCACACAATCCAATAACACAATAAATAATGAAATCACAAATAAACACTTACACAAATGTCTAGACGGACCGATACGGAGGGGCACTACATCAACGCCCCGCCACACAAACCCAAAATTTATATAAATTACTTGGTAAACAACTTTTAATTTAATTAATTGATTTAACAAGGCCATTAAAATAATGTGTTTACCATAGAATCCAATAACACAATAAACAATGAAATCATAAATAAAAACTTATACAAATGTCCAAACGAACCGATATAGAGGGGCACTATAGAAAAACATCAACACCATGCACAATAGAACACTAGATTTACATGGAAAACCTAAGAAGGGAAAAACCACGGTGAGGTTAGCTCACAATATAAAGTAATTGCAACACAAAATATAAAAGGCTCACTACCAGAGGGCTCACTACCCACAAGAAAGAAGGGCTCACTGCCAGATTACAAAAAAGAAGAAAGAAGAATGTTACAGTGAGAAATCCATCTCAATGCAACAAAAAAGTCTACCTCAACATCACCAACACATTTGCAACCTCTTTGAAGATTATAGACACCTTCTGCTCACTACTTCCAATGGTCTAACTCATTTAAGCTTGCACTACATTTCACAAATTCACACTTCACAACTTTGCAATTCACATCACACAATACCATACAATTCTACACCAACACAACTCTCAATTATACCTTCTTCAACCTTGAAAAAATTCTCCAAGGCCGGCTATGCACCTCAACCATGCAAATTGAAATTAGGTCAGCACTAAGCATTCTCATAGTGGCAATAAATGAAAGTGGACCACACCACTTCTTAACTCAGACCTAAATCATACATATACAGCACACCATGCTTTCACAATCACCAAAGAAAATCCACAATTAGTGTAAACACCCAAGGTCGACCAAACCTATGTAAATACCATTAACATTTAAGTACACACTTCCTCAAAACTAAAGATAACTTGCGGACCACACACAATAGTTAAACACAATCTAGAATATTCCATAAACACCCTAAAATCCAACAAATTCCTTCACAACGAATTTCACCTGAAGAATGTACATACCCAATACACTCAGACAACCTTCCATACACTGTAACTCAAGAAACCACCTTGTGCAACACCAAACCATGAACAACGTCAACTGAAGGTAGATATGAACCTTATCAACATACTTCCAAAAACCAAACTACAGATAAATGTGGAGCAAAACCATTTCTCCCAAACAACACTGCAACACAGTTCACACACTAGTGAACACCACTTATTTTGCATAATTATCTAGACCAAGAAATTATGGATATAGAACCTATGAACACCTTTCAATAACATATTTGAACCGTACAATTATATCTTCAACACAAAGAAATACAGAGAAAAACTAGAACACCACTATGTACACTAGAACACCTTTGCAACACATAGTTTCCTCTTTTATTCATTTTTTCTCAAAATCACTTGAAAACCAAGAAACATAAACACATTCTCATTATCTACAACACTTCCTCATCAACATTAAACCAACTACAACTCAACTATACATCCATAGAAGCTTATCAAATCAACACTAGAGGTTGATATTAGTAATACTTACTAATGACAACATAATGCAACTAATCAAATCATCATCACTAATTGAAATTAATGAAAACAAAAAAATAATCTTGTTGACATCAATGACAACACCAACTAATCATAATTGCAACATTTTTTCCTATCATTTTTCTCTTTTACTTAGTGTGTGAGAGATATTTTGTACATGGGTACCTAACATGGCCTTGTAGCTTGGAACCATCTATGAATTTTTACATTCATGCATTTATTTTTCCTCCCTACATTGCACTTGAGGGGGGTTTTGTGTGAATGAGGTATATTACATAACTAGTTTACCTCCTTGGTCCTATTCTCACTAGTTTAGCTAAGTTTACTTAGGGAACTTTTAGTTCATTTAATTTATGTGTCTCATGTCATTATTGTGACACATATCATAATCTTGTGATATTATATCATCTCACCCCGAATATATGAGAAAGGACTCTATTTTATGTTATGTAACATTGATCCATTTGATCATTACACATTGTTTTGCATCCATAATCAAGAAATTCATTTCTTGCTACTCTCTTGTGGAATATTATTTTTAATTTTTCAAGTGATATATAGAGCTTCATTCTTTATGTGAATCTTACAAAAAGTCACTTAGTTGAACATGATTATAGTTTACATCCTTAGAATAATGTGCAAACAAAGGTTTTAATAAATGCTTAAAAACTTAATTGAGATGTTTTTTTGTCAAAGCCACCATGGAAATGGGCCTAGTGGTTGCCACTAGAGGGAAATTGTGGTACAATACCACTTATCATAGTTCTTCAAAGATAAATATGTATGAGGATATCTATAGTTAGTCCCCACCTTCTTTGGCTTCCTATGTTTCAAGCTATTATAGGGTTCAAGCCATTGATAGCACCCTTTTTCAATGGGAGAAATTTTGGAAGTGGATTCACTCGAGAGGGGGGGAATCGAGTGATACAAATTAAGTTTTTAACCTTTAACCCAATGTGACAGATTTTGTTTGAATCTTAATACAATGCAACTTTTCTAGCACAAGTGAAATTGATTGACTTCACATGTAACACTTATTAAAAGCACTATATGATACGTTCAACTAAACTTTATGAACAATATTGCTGTGCTTTTCAAAACAAAACTTAAAGAATTCACAAAATGTAACTTTGAAAAACATTCACATATGGAGTACAAAATGCTGATTTCAATTTGCTCTATGAAATATTTTTTGCATCAGATTTACACATGTTAATTTTGCATGACCAAATTGAACATTTTAAAGTATCAGAGCATTGACTAACATCAATATGAAACAGAATTAGAGAGACAAATGATAACACATAACACAAATATTTCCTGAGTGGAAAAACCCTCATGGGGTATAAAAAACCACTCGCTAAAAATTCCTTTTCATTAATCAAATAGCACCAACTTTGTAACAAGTTTCTAAAGCACCAACTTCATAAGAGCACCAAATCTGCCTAAATTCTAAAGCGTCAACTTCAGTAGGAGCACCAACTCCTTTACAAAGTCACTGTCTAAATTGTGTATACAGAAATTACCTTACAACTACATTTACATTTGTAGTCCTAAAATCACAACTGAATACAAAATACAAAAATGATCTTCAATGATACCCACTATAATATGTACTGTTCATAATAGTACTATAAAAATTCTCCCACACTGAACATAAATGTCTCTATTGTGAAAACTAGAGATTACAAAAGAAACCCTCTTTTCTTATTTTCACAAATTTGATAAAAAAAACTCAAACAAAAACCACACTCCATTTTTGAATGCAATCTCTGTAATGAAACTAGAGATGTGTTACAATAATTAAGCCCTCTTCTTATTTTCTCTCTTTTCTCTCACTGAATCATGACTTTTTGCCATGTATTTATACAATGCACAAAACAGTTATTCCTTTTCAAAAAAAACCCATAATACAATAACCTGGGTTTGTATAAACAAAGTTGCTAAATCATGATACCCATGATGGGTTTTTAGAAAATCAATGATATATCAATGAATGCCAATGAAACCCTTGAGTATAAACTCGAGTTGATGAAAAATTGAGATTAATCTTTAACAAATTTCTAAACTTCAACAAATCACTTAATTCATAAAATCAGTTGCTTTAACAAACCAATGCAAGATTTCCTAAACTGAAAAATCAAATACCTGTCAGGGCGGCCAAAATGTTACCATCTGATTGTGCAAAACTTTCATAACGGTCTCACTAAAACTCATCCAACATTCAGCTCAAAAATCAGCTGCAAACTATAACTGCAAACTCTCCATGACGGCGCTAGGGTATATCTTCATAGCAAAATGAAAAAGACAATGATTTTTCCCTAACTTCTTTGCTATCGAGCATTTTGACCAAATACATAATCATTTGGAATCCGCACTTTAATCATTTTGAAATCCACAATTATTACAAACAATTTTCATATTTTTTCCCACTCACATCCATGTGAGTAATGAAAATCTTAATCACATGTTCATTAGTGTCAACTTGAAATACCATCGACTGTCCAAGTTAAGGCCGACTTATTGCATAAGTCAAAACAATGAAATTCAAATAAGATGTAGCCGATGAATGTGGTTGATAAGCAAGATGAATCCCAACACTATGATCACCGATAGCTATTTAAATGGCTTTCATTTTAAACACAAATGAAAAGCCGATGAAAATGAATCAAATAATATGACCATTGTGAAACATGGTAGGCTCGACCTGAATAATGTAAACCAAATCATATGTAAATAGCCCGATTACCCCAAGTCAAAGCCATGTATAGCTTTAGCTTTATGCCACCGAATATAGCATATAATTGCTATAAGAAATACAAACCACTTTACTATACTTGATTTCCCTTTGAAAAATGAAATTTTCCATGTAAACCATCAAAGAGAAGTACTTTGAAGAGGAATTGAAAACATATCATCAAGAATTGTTCACTTCATATAAACCAGTTACTAGCACTTGTGCACCTTGTATTCCAATGATACAATCGAGCATATAAAATCTGAAGAAAATGAATGTGAAACACAAGTCTTCATGAAAACTGAAGCTTACCAAAATACCTGTAATCTTGAGCAATGAAATGCTATCACATGGATGCATCTCAGTAGAACCAAGGAAGAATTAAAAGCCATCATGCCAAAATGAGTTTCATCTGATTTAATATCAAAACAATATAATGATCAAACATATAAAATGATATCACCTGAAATCCAATACCATAACCCAATCACTTGTACAAGCAAGATAACCTTTATCTGCACATGAAGCTCAACCTGATCAGTACCACAAGATATGACAAATCTGAATGTAAACCAAAGCCATAAAACTATCCACAACCAAGCTACTGAATGCAAAAATAGGAATAGATTAAGAGTAAGCCAGAACTGAACCAATAAACATGCCAAGACCAAAGAGCCATATTATGAGTTTTGTCATCAAGGACAAATATGCACAAAGAGAAAGTCAACAAGAAATTTATCAAGTTCCTTAAGCAAAATTTGTGATATGTGTAAAGCTAAAATTAGTAGTTAATAGAATAGTATTAGTTTTACTATAGTTTTAAATGTGATGATTTTTTCTTTCTATGAATACATCCTTACAAGTAATAATCCTTATGCTCTAAGCTTGATCTAAAATTGTACTAAGTAGTGCAATGTCTATGAGAAGCAACATATAAGATAATACAACCCTCCTCTTCAAATATAACTAAGTTTTTCATGTATCTTGACTTAGGAGAGTTATCAAGAAAGTTACATAGGTTTTGACTAAATTTATAGCTTTATATGAGGAGGATTTAATATTATTGGAATCGAAGGTAGTCAAGATAAGATTATAAAGTAACTTTGGAATCATGTCAGTCCAAAGATTTTGGTGTGAAGGAAATGAATGTAACTTGAATATACAATATTAGAGCCTATTACATTTTATCTAGGTTTTCTCATGTCAATATTTGAGAAAAAATATTTTTTGAAAGGGGAGGAAATGTTAGGAACCATTATTCTAAAATATGTATTATGTATTAGTTATTATTGGTTTGGTAACATATGGTTTGTAATTTGGAATTTTAGATATCCAAGTTGCAAAACCATAATTCCCTAAAGAAAAACTATAACTTAAGTCCAAGGGATGAAAACTTAACATGGATAGCTTGCATATTATGCTTGAGTATGGACAACAATAAACCAAGTAATAAGGATGGGTAACTCATCCTTGTACTTTAGGTTTTTCTAGGTCAAGGGGGTGTTCCCCAAGGTCTTCACGATATGAAATTAAATATAAATGAAGAAATAAAATCAAATCCTTAAAAATAATACCTAATGCACTATGACCTCAATAATATGTCACTAAATTTCATGTTAGTTCTAGCTACAACTAGACCACTAAGACCTCTAAATAAGTAGTTGATAACTTTCTTACATATTTAATCAAAGATAAATAAGTTTTATTCTTTGGTAAGTGAATCCAAAAACATATGTGCAATAAAGACAAAATATTATATGATACACAAATGATTTTCCATATTTAGGACAACGTAAAATACATCATGAGTTGTATTAATAGATCATACAATCATGGTGGGACCTAACTATACTCCTAAGCTAATGATAACAAGTGATACTATGATTATAATGTATTTGGTCTTTCACTTCCTAGACAAGTGCCTACTATAATGAACAATAGACTCATAACATGCAAGGAAGAAGAGAACACACCTACAAACCATAAATAAAACTAGACTTACATACACACACAAATAAAAATTAACATGTTTCTACAAATTATTTTTCTTAATAATCCATATAAATGTTTAAACAACCTATATGCAATAAGAGAATATCATTACAATTTTTTGTAATGCATTAGAATACTATCACACATTCATCTAACTCCAATTGAAATTATACCAAGTGTAGAAAGAGGTAACTCATAACTAAGTTCTAAGATCCCCTTGAGTTGATACAATATACTATGGAGATATTTGGCTACAAACACACCTTAGATCGACTAGCTTTCTTATAATTTATAAATCATGCTTTTTTATCATACAAATTAGATTGCATGAATTGATGCACAAAATAAAATTCAAAAACTTACAGTAAGAAAATTATATGAAAGACCAACCCCTTCAAAATATTACTTTCTTATATAAATATAATTTAAAATTTACACGACTCTATTGAATGGGTGGGGTCATTGGGGTCTCTTATAGTCAACACATGTAAATTTATTATATAACCATATACACAAGAAATATCTCTAAGATCTTTTGTTGAAATTATGGAGTCACAATGTCCCTAATGAAGTTGTAGTCTTCAATGGAGGACCTTTTCCAGGAAAGATATTCAACCACACAAAAAGTGTTGCAACAATGGCATGCAAATAGAGATTCTATTATGTGATATGAGATATATTACAAGAGTACATATGCCTGATTAAATAGGCAAGAGTGAAAACCTAGAACACACAAGATGTTTCCAAGTGTCTTAATCACACATGTGACAACATGTGAACCCTACCTAGGAAATGATAAGTGATTGAGATAAGTTCTAGAAAGGACAACTCATCTTCTAGAAGGAATCTTATCTCCTACAAACATGGAAAGGGGAATTACCCCATTATTTATCATTTTCTAATGATGCAACCTAGGACTAAATTAAATAAATAAAAGACCTAAGTTAACTTATGCTAGTGTAATAAATAATTAATTACACTAAACTTTTGATAAGTACCTTGGGGCAAACAAAATACTCTCTCTATGCTTATAAATTCATAAAGTACCAATTTATTGGCCTATAAGTGTGGGATTTCATTAATCACATTCAAGTCACACATGCCCCTTTCATCAATACACATATCCTTACCATAAAAATATGCACTCTTGAGAAGTTTAGTGGTACCTAGGAGCAATATAAATGACTATAAATACCCATTACATTCATTTTAAGGAATTAATGGTATGCTAGCATGCACATTTGAGTAGCTAAGAACTTCAAATGGTGCAAATATAACCATTTGAACTCTAAGGAAAAATTGTAGTAAGGTTTTACAAAATTAAATAGAAGGGTAGGAAGTCTACAATGTAAAAGTAGAAAGGATCAGGACTTGGGAAGAAACTTACAAAATTTGCAAAGCTACATGGAAACTCCAAAGTTTCATAAGGAACAAAGGAGGTGAGAATTATAACATAGCACAAAATATCCAATTTTCAAAGAAGATCCAAAATTTAATGAGGCATATGCACAAAGGAACAACACAAAGGAACAACAAAGTAGTTAAGCAAGGATATAAGAGTTGTAAAATTGTGCATAGGGTTCAAAGTTCTAGAGTAAATTGAGGAATAAATAGAACTAATGAATGGTGGATCAAGGAAGAAAGGATATGAGAGTTTAAAATATTGTACACATGGGGTTAAAATATTTGCAAGTAATGAAGGAGGTAGAAAGAAAAATGGTAAAGCAAGGATGTACTTTTCAAAGTTACAAAGTTGTATCTAATGTATAAAGTTATAGAAGCAATAAAGGGGGTAGAAATTAGAATGAAAGAGGGAAGAAAGGATGTATGAGTTTCAAATTTTCACATGGGTTCTAAAAATTTTTAGGTAATACAGGAAGTGGGAAGTGGAGGTCAATATGCAACTTTCAAGGAAACTCTACAACTCTACCATAACATAAAAAAATGAGTAAAACCTAAAACCTTTGAATTTTTAATAGATAAACACAAAAAAAAGATTAAAATGGTTACAAATCATAATATGGCCCATTTATGAGTTCTTAGATTAATAAACTATGATGGTCCATGTTAGTACCCAATCATAAATGTCTAAAAGCTTATAGGTTTGACTTATTTCTGCCTAAATGTTGTAGTTACACTATGTTTTTGATTAAAGGTAAAACAGGTTTTGAAGGGACCCGAAACCATTTACAAAAAAAAGTTGCTAAAGATATAACTAGACTAAACAAGCAGCCAAAAAGTAGCGAACCATCAAAAAACCAAAAAAAAATAGCAGTAGCCTATTAAAGGTCTTTGAGAATTTTAGCTACCTTTAAATCCTACGAAATCATGTAGTCATGAAGATCAACCCCTTAAGATAGCTCTTTTTTCTGAATCTCTGCAAGTTTCTTCAAATGGCTACAAGTACATGTACTCAAACCAATACTAGCAGAAGGAACCTATTTACCTTTAATCAAACCCATATCCAGAGCATCAACATCCTTAGGTAACCCAGTCATCTCTTCACCTTTCTAGTTTCTCACGTTCTCATTAAGAAGGCTAAGCCCTTTAGCATTGTTGTGGAGAATTGTTTCACTGACCTTAACCAATTTCTTCATATTCTCATACACTTTCAACGTTTTCTCCTCAAGAACAAAAATTTCGGACTTGAAATAATTCTTCATAACACCCACATCCTTTATGTCTTGAAAAAATTTCAGCATTTTATTATTCTCATCAAGATTTCTAGACCCCTCTTTAGAATTCTTCTTTTCAGTCCTATTGTGAAGAGACCAAACCTTGACATTGATTTGGTTAATCTCCATTAAAACCATTTGAACATCTTAAAATAATTGACAAAACCCTCCTTAGCCAATCCCAAAATATCATATATCTCCTCCCTATTGTAGTTGAAGACATTGAGATCTTCAAAAAGCTCAAGTGGGGGAGTACCCTATTTTTCCTATTGAATATCATCGTCCAAAACAACATTACTTTTATCTTTCCCATGATCTTCACAATACACCTCCATCAATTTTATTTTAGGTTTCATGACCTTCACTCCTTAAAACACAAGCTTGTTCAACCCCACAACCACACCAGGATTATTACCCTCCAAATTTACTTCACCCACTCCCTCAAAATCAACAAACTTCTTTCTCTTAGCATGTGAAGAGTGAACAAATGGCTCCAAATCATCAATACCCTTATCACTTCCTTTAACAAGTTTAGAACTATTTTTTTTAATGACAGAAAAGGGCACATAAATCTCTTAATTACCCTCATGAGAACCCTTAGCATATTTTAAACTCTTCCTCTTAGTAGTAAGGGAGGGAAAATTAACCTTCTTGTCCTCATTTCTAGTTTGAGAACCCTCAGACCAGAAGAGCTAGGGTTTTTTCTTAGATTTAGGAATATCAAATGGGGAATTGGAGTAAATCTCCATAGATTCCCCTTCATCACCCTCATCCATCCATTCCTCCTCCTCTGAGTCCTCACCCATCTCATAGTCAGAAATCTGCTCAACATGCCTAGCATGACGAGATTTCAAGACATTCTTTGATTCAATAGGGACAAAAAAAGATTTAGCATACTCCATAATAAACATAATAACACCTTCATGCAGTATGGGACTCCTAGGTTTTTTCATGTACTCATTAATACCACTTTCCAACAAATCCAAAAGATTAACCAAAAAGTGCAAAAAACCTCATGTCCAAGGTAAAATACTACATTAAGGCCTCAACAATTTCTACCCAAATGGACTTAATAGAAATCCTATTATAGCCTCCACATGAGACCTTAACCAAATTTTCCCATTCATCCCCTTTAAAGAAGAGTTTTAAGGGTGCATCATGGGCTTTCCTATCCCAAAATATTTTCCTACCTTCAGTAGAGAGACCAAAGATCTTACCAATGAAGTCTTCAAAAATGTTGAATTCAATGTCATTCATAGGAAGGATACATTCCTTCCACCTAGCAATGAAAGATTTGAAAATTTACAAATCAAAGCCATGGAGTCTCTCAATGTAGGGAGTCACTTCTCCATCCATGATAATTTTACATACCTGCACATTACTCCTAGTCTCATCACAAGAGATCGGCTCCACTCTACTCCTATCACCCCCATTCTCGTTGAATGCCTAAAAAAGGACTAAATAGATCAATACAAGTAGCACCATAAATTCAAAGGACCCAAGATAATAACCCAACTCCACTACCAGAGAAGAGGAAAAAGGCCCCAAAAAATACCCAAAATCTCTGTGGGCATCAATTTGAAAAGATTGTTAGTAATAATGACCTTAAAAGGCCAATCCAACTCAAATCTGTTGACATCCTTGGTAATAATGAGACTAACAATGATGTGGAAGCTCTAATCTCTAATGATAAATTTAAACTCCACCATATAGCAACTAACTTTCATGATTTAAAATATTCTTGGCATCGAAGTGGAGATGATCATAAGAACTCCATTCTCTAAGCAAGGATGAAACCCCAAGGTTAGTAAAGCAATCAGCTAACATGTTGCCCTCCCAATAGATATGGGAGATATGGAAAACATCTAAGGTATTGATAATAGAAATAGAGTCTCTAATGATATACTCAATCGAACAACTTGGAGGTTGATTATCCTTAAGACAATTAATAATATTCAAGGAATCTCCCTCTAACCAAACCTTCTTGAAAATTTTGGACTAAGCCAATTTTAAACCATAGTAGGATGTTGATACTTTCGCAAAACAATTACACTATGTTACTCCACCTCTTATAACTAATTTTAGATGCAATAATTGGATTTCCATGATTCATTTTTTTCTTTAAAAACTACCACATTTCATGTGTTGATTCTTAGTATGTGCCTAGGTCTAGAAAAAACCCAAAAAGTTTCTAAGCGTTGGTTATTTTCTTGGTTTTATGTGTGTTGTCACTATGTCAAAATTTTAGGACTATCCATCTCAATATGTCATCCTTTCCATATCCACTTTCCTTTTATCTATTGTATTGTTATACTACATCCTCACAACTTTCCCTTCCACTTAATCCTAATAATTTGGTCTAAATCCTTGTAAAATTTGTCTGTGTGGATTTTCTTGAACTATTAAACCTATGAATTTTCTTGTACCAGACATCCAAAATATAAAATATATAAAAATGCCTTAGGATATTTTATTTCATTAGAGTGTTAGGCTTAGTCCTTCATCCATATCTCTCCCATCATATCCTTGATATTTGACCCCTAACAACTAATTATTAAGGTCAAGTCTTTATTCACCTAAATTTTGGACTTGGTGATCCCATCATATTGCTTCCCTTTAATACTCAAAATCCTAATCCATTGCACTCCAAAATTTTATATCTTTTGGCACCAAATTTCTAGCATCCCTTAATGAAAGTAACATTTTCCTTACTCCCCTAAACTCCAAATTCTGACCATTTTTTGTTATATCCTTCACACTACTAGACCTTAAGACTTGTGCTTCCCTTGTTAACATTTCCATGATATTTTTGAAGTCTTGATCCCCAAAATTCCTTGTTAAAAAACTTAAGTCTCTCATTCTTGACAAACATTCACACTTCCTAATCCCTCCATGTTTCCTATTCATTCATGTTGTCCCGTAGTAGTTCCCCTTTTTAATTGAAGTAATTCATTTTCTTCCTCAAAACTTGACCCCCACTTCAAAATTCTTCTATCTTTTGGAGTCAAAGTTGTTAGACTTTCTTTCATCCCAATACCTATTTTGAGGTATGCTCAACTCCCAAATCCTATTGACTCTTTCAATCACTTCTTCAAATTTGGGATTTTTCCTATCCTTTTACTTCAATACCCCTTTTGGTATTCCCCCAAAAATCTACCACCTAATAAATTCCTATGTGTTTTCCATCAAAATTTGAAGTCTAGACATCCCTCCAAAATGGTACTAGGTACGAGTCATCTCCAAACTCCACACCCAGACATCCCAACACTCTTTGAACTCATTGGGGCTGTTTGCTCATATTTTTATCATTCAACATGACTTCCCTATCACCCCTAATTCACGATACCCCAAATAGTGGTATTAGGTATGGATTTTCTTTGACCCTTGAAGTTCAAATTTTCTACCAAATTTTGGTCAACTTCCTACCAATAGTTGAAAAAAACATATTTTTACTACTTGAGAAGGGTTATATGCACAATTTTTCCATCCATTTCAATCAGTTTAAAGGAAAAATAAATATAAATTTCAAGGTTTCATTTATTAGCTAATTTGAATTTGTAACTACCAAAGAGCACCTAGAAACATTTAATTATACCTTAAAAGCACAAATTAAAGGAGAATGATGTCATTATTGGCCCCATGGTTTCTATTGCACCAAAATTTTGACCTGTTAATGCTCGATACAAATGCTAGAGTTAACAAATCCATGGGAGGCGATTAGTCCATGTCATGAATCCTGAGGAGAGCGTTGACCATTTTCCAACAATCTCCCCCTCAACGCAAGACGAGGGGATTTGAACCTAGCACCTTTGGCTCGAATACCAATTATTGGCCCCACGGTTGCCATTGCACCAAAAGGTCAACCTGTTAATGCCTAATACAAATGCCAGAGTTAACAGGATCCACAAGAGGTGGTTAGTCCATGTCACGAATCTCAAGGGGTGTGCTGACCATTTTCCAATAGCCATGTCCAAGCTAAATTTATTATAGTGGATCAAATATTGTAGGAAGATAATTTTCACATCTCTCAAGTGATTTTTTCCTCAAATTTCATGGACCTTTTATGTCATTCTACATGCAGATTTGGGTGTGATTGGATTACATCTTGATGATAGATCTTCATGGCAAGATTTTGAAGAGTGATTATGTGTTATTTGATCCCAAGATGGGATTTTCAAGGTTCAAGGATGTGGTTGTGACATCAACACACTCTATTTTCCATGTATTTTGTGCCCTTATCATAGAATGAAATTTTCATTATAAAGGGTTGAGTTTTTTACATATATATATGGGAAAATATCATCTAGTTACAGCTATTTTTTATGTATTTCCTATGTATATGATAGTAACTTAGATTGTTGAGTTTGAATGTAATTTGTAAATACAATATAAATATTTATTAGAAAATCATATTAAGACATCATTTTTATATGGTTGTAAAATTTGTCTCCATATTTTTTTGGAGTTTTAGGGGATTCAATAAAACCCTAGGTACACATGTATTTTTTATCAAAGCTCTATTAGTTTTCATCTAAAGGGTTCAATATGACGGAGTGACTAAGGTTTGAAAGGAAATTCAGTGATTTCTTCCACAAGTGAATGATGATCATAAACAAGAATTTCAATCAAATAAAATGAGAGTGTTAATGTACAATGATTAACCTTTCATATAAAGGAAAGGAAGAGGAGATAGGAAGGTAGGACTAGATTTCTAACTAGCTCTTCAAATGTGAAACATGTGTTAGCTTATATGAAAAATATGAGAGAATGTCTAAGTGCCCATGTGATAGGTATCTCAAGAGGTAAGTACATGTGTGTCAACCACATGAAGTGAGACAGAAACTAAAAATTTCTCTAAGTGGAGACTTAATGAGTGTGAATATGTCAACCTAAAAAGAGTGATTAGATAACTATATGTAAAATAAACCTATTTAAATTAACACCCCACTTAAGTTCAAATTAGGAAGGATAAATACAATGATGATGGATCCCAAATACTAGGCCATGTTTCATTCGCATTAATGGTTCTGATCCCTCATTGGACCCTTCTTTTGTGACCCGCTTCTTTCCTCCCTTCCCCGC
>VDFB02033479.1:0-48221 GCA_007258455.2 Sequoia sempervirens | reverse complement strand
GCATGGGAAAGGGGAGCACGATGGAGCAGGTGCATGTGTAAAAAGAGCTCTAGTTAAGGAGCAATTGAAGATTTTAGGAGAAAAATTTAGTGATGCACATTCTATTGTTGATTGGTGTAGTTCAGCATTGTCACAGGGAGAGACACTTGATTCAACAGTGCACAGATTCTTTTGGTTAGTTGAGGAGGGTACAATGGGAGGCAGATTGGATTGTCATACAATCAAAGATTCTTCAAAGATGCATTCATTTTGAAGCTCAGATGCAAGCACATGGACCATTTGGACACGAGATTTGGCTTGTTTTTGTCAAAGTTGTATTTAGTGCGAGTGGGATCAATGCAAGTCAAGTGAGTGGGTGGATACACGGGTTCCATAGTATATAACTCCATTATCTCAAACAATATCCATGAGAAATGGCATAATGGAAAGTTTAGTTGATTACGATCGACTTTCAGATCTACTACAGCGAAGACATGTTTTTGCAGTTGTTGCACCACAGGGAAATGAAGAGAGATCAGACTATTGGTTGGATCAATGTGTGCAGGCAAAGCATAAGCTAACACAACCGATGGAAGATGATGATGGGTTCATGTTTCCTACAGGTTCAGTTGTGGTTGCAGGAACTTGGTTGCGAACATATATGGTTAGAAAGAATGGCATACCTGCATTTGAAGACTATGAGAAATACAAAACCATTTTGATGTATTCGCACCTTGTTATAGCAACAAATGTTAAGTTGTTCAAGCATCATGCCAGACCAAAGAGAAAACAACTATGGACACTTAGTAATGATGATCATGAAGCAATATTGGATACTCTTAAGCAAAGAGATGACCCTTCAGGCACACTTGAATAGCATTTTCAAGAATGGAAGGTACAATGCTTAGGCTCATTATGGTTAAGTTCATTATAATTTCATATAGATTTGTTAGTCTAACCATTTTTTCTATTGTGACAATATAGATTTCTCATTTGACAAATTTTGCGATATTTTTGGCACGATTGATCATGGACCTGCTGCTATAATAGCCAACTTCGATCCTTTCAGAGAGGTATGCGAAAGATTACAGTAATATAGATTGGTTATTATAAGCATTTTTTATAGTTTGCATTACCAATTCATCATCATTCAGGTTGTTTAGATTAATATAGATTTGTTAGTCTAAACATATTTTCTATTGTGACAATATAGATTTCTCATTTGACAAATTTTGCGATATTTTTGGCACGATTGATCATGGACCTACTGCAACAATAGTCAGCTTTGATCCTTTCAGAGAGGTGGCTTTAAAAAACACAATTACGATTAAAGATGACGTTGTTATAACCTGCACAAGCTTGATCCAACCTTTTAGCACTTACAATTACAATTACAACACAATCATTAAGTTCATATATAACTTTGACATCTACTATGCTCTTGTCCACATGAAGAGTGCACCATACATGTTAGACATGTATTGACCCTCTATTGGAGGCCTAAATAGATACTTGTATAAATTATTCTCATATACCAGGTATAGAAACATAATCATACCATAAATATAGTTGAGTACACAATACTCTACAAATAGTGTTTTATGTAATGTAAAGTTAAAGACTTTTCCCTTAATATGAGAATATGTTGCAAAACAAAATTATATCTAATGTTTTCTCCAAATTAAGAATGCAAATATGTAGTCCTTTTAAAAGAACAATAAAACATGGGACTAATTTCTTCATCAAACCCTTTAAGAAAATTTAATGTGTATAATGCTAAATAACACATATTATATTATAGATTCCAAAAAATATATCAACTATAAGATATTCTCTCCACTTCATATAATTTGATAATAGAATAAATTATAATTTAATATAGATTTGTTAGTCTAACCATCTTTTCTATTGTGAAAATATAGATTTCTCATTTCACAAATTTTGCGATATTTTTGGCACAATTGATCATGGACCTACTGCTATAATAGCCAGCTTCGATCCTTTCGGAGAGGTATGTGAAAGATTACAGTAATATAGATTGGTTATTCTAAGCATTTTTTATAGTTTGCATTACCAATTCATCATCATTCAGGTTGTTTAGATTAATATAGATTTATTAGTCTAACCATATTTTCTATTGTGATAATATAGATTTCTCATTTGAAAAATTTTGTGGTATTTTTGGCACAATTGATCATGGACCTGTTGCAACAATAGCCAGCTTTGATCCTTTTGGAGAGGTATGAAAAATATTATAGTAATATAGATTGGTTATTCTAAGCATCTTTTCTATTGTATGTAGTTTAACTGCTAGCTTGATGGTTTGTACAGGTGCTTGTTAGTCCAGAACGTGAACATACTACTCTTGTGGAAGACTGTGCCCTGAATGCCTCCAATAGGAAAATTTTTGTACTCTAACACTTTGAAATGTGAAACAATGTAAGAAGGCCATAACTGTGTATTGAGACAATTCTATAGTAACTTATTGTAATTAATCGAGCTACAACCAGAGGTTTTCTTCCTGGTTCTTTCCTACTAGTATGCTCGTTTGAACCAGTTTTTGTAATATCTCCTATTTATATATAATAACTTATAGTGGCTTGCCACTTTTTCCCAAAAAATTTAAAAAATGTCATGTGAAGGTAATTTCCAATGTAATTGAGTCTTTGATCTAACAAAGTGGAAACAAGGTATTTGGGTGTGCATAATGTTCAAGCTGATTGAGTAAGAGTTTTCTGATGCATGATCCAGGTGGCTTTAAACAACACAATTACAATTAAAGATGACGTTGTTATAACCTGCACAAGCTTGATCCAACCTTTTAGCACTTACAATTACAATTACAACACAATCATTAAGTTCATATATAACTTTGACATCTACTATGCTCTTGTCCACATGAAGAGTGCACCATACATGTTAGACATGTATTGACCCTCTATTGGAGGCCTAAATATCAATTTGTATAAATTTTCATATACCGTATGAAAGAGAGAACCATACCATAAATATAGTTGAGTGCACAATAATTCTACAAATAGTGTTTTTATGTAATGTAAGTTAGAGACTTTTCCCTTAATATGAGAGTATGTTGCAAAACAAAATTATATCTAATGTCTTCTCCAAATTAAGAATGTAAATATGTAGTCCTTTTAAAAGAACAATAAAACATGGGACTAATATCTTCATCAAACCCTTTAAGAAAATTTAATGTGTATAATGCTAAATAACACATATTATATTATAGATTCCAAAAAATATATCAACTATAAGATATTCTCTCCACTTCATATAATTTGATAGAATAAATTATAATTTAATATAGATTTGTTAATCTAACCACATCTTTCTATTGTGAAATATAGATTTCTCATTTGACAAATTTTATGACATTTTTGGCATGATTGATCATGGACCTCGCTAAGCTATAATAATAAATTACCTTCATCCTTTCCTCGTGAGGTATGTGATAGATTACAAGAATATAGATTGGTTATTCTAAGCATCTTTTATTGTTTGCATGACCAATTCATCATCATTCAAGTTGTTTAGATTAATATAGATTTGTTAGTCTAAGCATCTTTTCTATTGTGACAATATAGATTTCTCATTTTCCCACTTTTGCGATATTCCTAGCACTATTGATCATGGACCTACTACAACAATAGCCAACTTTGATCCTTTTGGAGAGGTATGCAAAATTACAGTAATATAGATTGGTTATTCTACATCTTTATTCTAAGCATCTTTCTATTGTATGTAGTTTAACTAGCTTGATTGGTTTGTATAGGTGCTTGTCGGCCCTTAACTGAACATACTACTCTTGTGGAAGATCAGGCCCTAATGCCTCCAATAGGAAAATTTTGTGGTACTTCAATTTTGAAATGTGAAACAACAAGAAGGCCATAACCTGTATTGAGACAACTTATAGTAATCCTTATTGTAATTAATCGACAACCGAGTATTTTCTGGCCTAGTTCCTTCCTACCGGTATGCTCATTTGAACCGTGTTTGTAATATCTCCTATTTATATATAATAAATTACAGTGGCTTCTTGCCACTTTTCCCAAAAATTAAAAAATGTCATGTGAAGGTCATTTCCAATGTAATTGAGTCTTTGATCTAGCAAAGTGGAAACAAGGTATTTGGGTGTGCATAATGTTCAAGCTGATTGAGTAAGAGTTTTCTGATGCATGATCCAGGTGGCTTTAAACAACACAATTACAATTAAAGATGACGTTGTTATAACCTGCACAATCTTGATCCAACCTTTTAGCACTTACAATTACAATTACAACACAATCATTAAGTTCATATATAACATTGACATCTACTATGCTCTTGTCCACATGAAGAGTGCACCATACATGTTAGACATGTATTGACCCTCTATTGGAGGCCTAAATAGATACTTGTATAAATTATTCTCATATACCAGGTATAGAAAGAGAACCATACCATAAATATAGTTGAGTACACAATACTCTACAAATAGTGTTTTATGTAATGTAAAGTTAGAGACTTTTCCCTTAATATGAGAGTATGTTGAAAAACAAAATTATATCTAATGTCTTCTCCAAATTAAGAATGTAAATATGTAGTCCTTTTAAAAGAACAATAAAACATGGGACTAATTTCTTCATCAAACCCTTTAAGAAAATGTAATGTGTATAATGCTAAATAACACATATTATAATATAGGTTCCAAAAAATATATCAACTATAAGATATTCTCTCCACTTCATATAATTTGATAATAGAATATCCCTTGATGCTATCTAAATGTATTAGAAAACAAAAATCATTAAAAATTAGGTTATAATATGTATCTTAGTCATCTAGTTAAGGTATTAAATTTACCAAGGCTTCCTAAAGTTAGAGGGAAAGAAGTTTAAACTGCAAGATATAATGTTATTCAAACCTCTTTAACTCTTGTGATTGCACACTAATAAGGTTTGTAGGTGTGAATGATAATAGCATGTGGCATAAACATATTGAAAAGAGTTGATCTCGACATAAGGAATAAAAATAGATTCTTTATCATACTTAACCTATCACCTTGATGGTAGTTTTTTAGAACATGGTTTTATTATTATTATTATATTGTAATACTATTTAAGATGACAATTACAATTAAAGATGACGTTGTTATAACCTGCACAACACAATTACAATTAAAGATGATGTTGTTATAACCTGCACAAGCTTGATCCAACCTTTTAGCACTTACAATTACAATTACAACACAATCTTGCTACCTTTTAGCACTTTTGACTCGTAAGGGAAATCGTCGGTCCAATGTAGCTCAGAGTGATTCAGAGTATTTGGGTGCAAATAGGATCATCCATGTATGCATACCCATACGACGTGTTGAACAGTCCCCGCTTGGTCGTGATTGTCAAGTGGAATGAAAGTTGCACCACTTTGCAACTTACACCGCTTTGCATCCGGGTAACTTTTCCTCCACTAAAAAGTCATCACCACAAGAAATGCCTCCAAGATAGCAAAACCAACAGAAGTTTTTGTAGATGGTCCCAACATGATCCTCAGAGCTCTCGACGGAGAGAGTCTCAGATGTCTCACCTGGCCTCCCAGAAATAGCCCTTCAATATTGTCAGCTTTTAGTTAATCTTTTGACTCTTAAGGGAAATCATTCTGGCCTAATGTAGCCTCCTGAGTGATTTGGCATATTTGGGTGCAAAGAGAACCATACCTAGTTTAAATCGCATTCCATACCTGACGCGGTTGGAACAGTCCGCTTGGTCGTACGAGTTGCAGAATGAAAGTTGCACCACTTTGCAACTTTACATTGCTTGCATCTGGCAACTTTTCCCTCCACTGAAAAGTTATCACCACAGGAAAATGCCTTCGAGATAGTAAAAACCAAGAGAGGTTTTTGTAGATGGTCCCAACATGATCCCCGTGAGTCTCTAACAGAGTCTGTATGCCCCACTCTGCATCCGGGAGAAATAGCCCTTCAAACATTTCTGCCTCTAACACTGGACTCTTAAGGGAAATCGCCGTCCAAATGTAGTTTGGAGGATTCTACAGATGGTGCAAAATAGACCATCCCCTAGTGTAAACGCACTCCATACTTTATTACGTTGGAACAGTTTGTTTGTTGTACGAGGATAAGGTAATGAAAAGTTGCACCACTTGCAACTTTTACACCGCTTGCATTTGGCAACTTTTCCTCTCCACTAAAAGTCATCACCACAGAAAACGCTTTGAGATAGAAAAAATTGAGAGAGGTTTTGTAGATGGTCCTAACATGATCCTGTAGCCTTTGACAGAGTGTCTGTATGCCCTACAGTCTCTGAGAAATAGCCCTTCAAATATTGCTGCCTTTTAGCACTTTGGACTCTTAAGGGAAATCGCCGGTCCAATGTAGCTCAGAGTGATTCGGCGTATTTGGGTGCAAAAGAGGACCATCCCTAGCTTAAACGTACCCATACGAACGTGTTGGAACAGTCCGTTTGGTCTTCACGAAAGCTATGGAATGAAAGTTGCACCACTGCACCAACGCCAGCATCTAGCAACTTTTCCCTCCACTGAAAAGTCATCACCACATGAAAACGCCTCTGAGATAGCAAAAACCGAGAGAGGTTTTTGTAGATGGTCCCAATATGATCCTGTAGCCTCTGACGGAGAGTCTGTATACCCCATAGTCTCTGAGAAATAGCCCTTCAAATATTTCTGCCTTTTAGCACTTTGAACTCTTAAGGGAAATCGTCGGTCCAATGTAGCTCGGAGCGATTCGGTGTATTTGGGTGCAAAAGAGGACCATCCCTAGCGTAAATGTACCCATATAGACATGTTGGAACAGTTCGTTTGGTCGTATGAGTTGCGGAATGAAAGTTGTACCACTTTGCAACTTTACACTACTTGCATTTGGCAACCTTTCCCTCCACTGAAAAGTAATCACCACAGGAAAACGCCTCTGAGGTAGCAAAAACTGAGAGAGGTTTTTGTAGATGGTCCCAACATGATCCTTTAGCTTCCAACGGAGAGTCTGTATGCCCCATGGTCTCCAAGAAATAGCCCTTCAAATATTGCTGCCTTTTAGCACTTTGGACTCTTAAGGGAAATCACCAGTCCAATGTAGCTCGGAGTGATTCGACATATTTGGGTGAAAAAGAGAACCATCCCTAGCATAAACGTACCCATACGGATGTGTTGGAGTAGTCTGTTTGGTCGTATGAGTTGCGGAATGAAAGTTACACCACTTTGCAACTTTACACTGCTTGCATCTGGCAACTTTTCCCTCCACTGAAAAGTCATCACCACAGGAAAACGCCTCCGAGATAGCAAAAATTGAGAGAGGTTTTTGTAGATGGTGCCAACATGATCTTGTAGTGTCTAATGGAGTGTCTGTATGCCACACGGTCTCTGAGAAATATCCCTTCAAATATTGCTTCCTTTTAACACTTTGGACTCTTAAGGGAAATCGCCGGTCCAATGTAGCGCGAAGTGATTCAGCGTATTTGGGTGCAAAAGAGGACCATCCCTAGCATAAAGTACCCATACGGATGTGTTGGAACAATCCGTTTGGTCGTACGAGTTGCGGAATGAAAGTTGCACCACTTTGCAACTTTACACTGCTTGCATCTGGCAACTTTTCCCTCTACTGAAAAGTCATCACCACAAGAAAACGCCTCCGAGATAGAAAAAACTGAGAGAGGTTTTTGTAGATGGTTTCAACATGATCCTGTAGCCTCTGACGGAGATTCTGTATGCCCCATGGTCTCCGAGAAATAGCCCTTCAAATATTGCTGCCTTTTAGTACTTTGGACTCTTAAGGGAAACTAGTGGGCAATAGAGTTAACTTCTTCACAAACTTGGTTTGAAGTAATTTCATTATTTTTTGTGCATTTGAGAGACATTTTGACTGGAGTTCGGTCTATGAGCCCTGTTCTATGATATTACAAAAAGGTATTGTGGACCTATATTAAGCTGCCACTCTCAATATCATACAAATTGAACCCTGGCATCAATAGACTCTGTATATCAAGCTACCACAATTTTGTTGATGTTAACAGCTTTGTTGATCTCTTCTAGCCATTCCAGCACATGACAGAGCTTGGAAAAGAGAGAAGGAAGTCCACTAGCAAAGAGGAGAGTAGAGTCCGCTTCAAGAGTAAAACATGGCACTTGCTAAGACTAAGCCCGCCCAACCATACAAAAGTGGCATACAATATATCCAAGTCTACTCCAAGGAAATAATCAATGGCTCAGTATAAAGCAAAGTCCACTAGCAATACATAAAGGAAAGTTCGCCCTTTTTTCTTGGCACAAACACTCAACAAAGCCCGCCCATGTTAAGAAAGGGATGTGTCAAACATGATTGAAGTCTGCCACATATCTTGGCCATGAAACTTGACAAGGACCGCACTTACCAAAGAGTGACATGGCATAAAAGATGGAATCTTTCCAAATCCGCTTCAAGAGGATAATGAGTGTCCGCACTTAGAAGAATATGAACATGGAAAGTGAATGAGTGAAGTTCTCTCAGCGTGTTAAGTCTGTAATGGCAAGAGAAAAGAGGAAGTCTGCCAGCCTTAAAGTGAAATTGAGCTCGCCCCTCATTTGTAAAGGGTGGAGACAGTGTATAGAATTGTTGTGATAGACTATTTTTGATAATAAAATCTCTTATGCATGATTTGATTTGAACCACTTTTATTGTCAAATAGTGTGCATGGTTGCATAACTTCTTCCACCATAGATTGGAGATAGATTAGAATTAGATTACACTTGGAATAAAATTTGCCTAAAGTTAGCCTGAGCTTACTCTATGGATTCTTAACTTCTGTCTGGATAAATATTGTTCGATTGGAAGGTAGTTATTCATGATATGAAAACCATAAGCACATTTCCTTGAAGATTGCAATGGATTTGCGTAGTTGGCGCGATTCCTGTGTGGCGAAACAAAGTTTGGTTTCGTTTCACCAAGTCAATACCGTCTCTTGAATTCTTAGGAAGTAGATTAGAACTTTTGACCCCTTGTCTCCTTTTTCAATTTGTTTGATCTGCAACCCAAATAAAAGAGCTTCATTTTCCAGACCTTCATTGTGAATTGAAAAAATCCAGTGTAAGTCCCCTTGTGATTACTAGCAAATCACAACTCCCATTGAGCTTACCACACATCAAGACCTGACATAAGAAACCTTGGAATCGCCATATGATCTTCTCGCAATATTAGCATATGAGGTGGTTTTTCAAGAGAGGATAGGGTTTCTATGGGCATTTTTATTCTAATGTACGAGTGTGTCATAAAACACGCATCAACAGGTTAAAGATAAGGATTTGACAATTCTTGCCCTCAACGGTTTGCCATTGTCTTGGGAGTCCTATATTCAAGGAATTAGTGCAAGGTCCAAACTCCCGAAGTTCGATCGTTTGAGGGCCGATTGCATTCATTATGAATCAAGATTGATGGTTAGAGGTGTTGGCCAAAATTCTACTAATGAAGAGATTCATGTTCTTGCTGCCCAACCTTTGAAGAAGAAAGGAAGAGGTGTGATAAGTTTGGTCACTTTTCCAAACATTTTTCAGATAGACCTAAGCATCAAGCCTCCGTTGCAGATGTAGATGATGTTTCTCCACAGAAGAATGAATATTTGTTTTGCTCAGCATTGTCAAGCAATGTACCCACTGACACCAACACTTGGCTGATCGACAGTGGTTTTCTCAGAAAGAGGGAGTTGATTATGAAGAAACATTTGCTCCTGTTGCTCATTACACTTCTGTCAGAACTATCATTTCCCTTGCTACATCAAGAGGATGGAAGATTCATCAAATGGATGTGAAGACAACTTTTCTCAATGGTATGATTGAGGATGAAGTTTATGTCGAGCAACCTGATGGTTTTGAGGTTCATGGGAAGGAGTCACATGTGTGTAAGCTGAAGAAAGCCTTGTATGGTCTTAAGCAGGCTCCTTGTGCATGGTACGAGAGGATTGATCAGTACCTGTCTAGTTTGGGCTTCTTGAAGAATGATGTTGATTCAAATCTCTACTTCAAGGTAATCAATGGTGATGCATTAATATTGGTACTAATTCATGCTTCTAGGCTGCATATATATATATATATTATTTTTACATGTTTTCTCCATTGTTCGACCCCTACACTACAAGTAAATGGTTGCATAGTGTATGGAATGAGGGGGCATCAGGCCTGTAATTGAAATATTTTCATCTATCAACATCTAGTTGAGTTTGAAAGATGTGCAATGCAATGTAATCAATAATATGAATAAATTTTTAATTATTAGTTATGTAATGTGAAGTAATTACATAACTGCTTAGGTTGACTTTGTAAAAACTATATTGTAATTGAATTTTTTTCATCTATCAGCATCTAGTTGTTACTTATGCAATGTGAAGTAATGCTTTGAGTTTGAAAGATGTGCAATGCAATGTAATCAGCAATATGAATAAACTACATAATATAACCATTCTTTTTATGCTATTATACATCAAGATATTTAACCATTGCTCACTTGATTAAATTTTCAAAGAGTTAAATAATGCACATGAGGAGGCAATTAAATTTTGATTGTCAACTTCTATATATCAAATTATCCGATAATCAAGTGTATGTCCATATAAAAAATGGCATCAACGCCAACTCAAACAAAATTTTACAATATGTGGCATATGCCATCTTGGTATCTATTCAATATTTACATGCCAAAATGTCTATCTCATCCTAAACTACTGGTGGATCATCAAAATGGAGCCTCTTTGAAGCACTCGTTGCCTCTGAAGGTAGCTACACAAGAAAAAGTCAAACCACAATTGAGATTAGTTATACTATATAATTTAAAATCGAATAATTAATATCAAAATCAATATACATTAAATTATAACTGAACTCTCAAATTGTAATCTTGATTACTTGAAATATCTGTCTCTTCAAAGGGTCAGGAGTCCTAGTATATGCCCCTCTTAAAGAATCGACCAAACCATCTTTTGTAATTTCAATCTATATAGGTGAACGAAAACATAAAAGTGATCCAAGTTAGCATACAATTGTCAGTAATAGGAACATATAAATACCAAACACAAAATAAAATGAACACATAATTCTTTAGGTTGATCTTTTTCTTTATCTCCTTTAGGTGTTTCAACACCTCCTCCTTGAGGTGCTTCAACACCTACTCCTTCAAGTGTTCCAATATGTACTGCTTTGGGCATTGTGGCACTTGTCAACAAGGATGTATAGCTCATAATTCCCTGCACATAAAAATGACAAGTACATATCAAACTACCAATCTATGTTGATGTATGTATAATCAATATAAGATCTTAAAATTCTTAATTCAATCAGATTTGAGTTCAATTACCTTCCCCTTATCCAACATTGCACTTCCATAATTTGGACAAGGCCACACCTCGCTTGCACAAGGTATTTCCTACAAGAGGAAAATAAGATAAACATATAAGTTATTATATAATTTCATTAATGACAATTCAAATGACAAGAAAGTATATAATAAATAAATGTAAATGAGTGAGTGCAAAAATATATACTGTGTGCGTGTCAAGGCCAAATGAAATGGCCCTTAGGGTGCTATCTGTCACTTGTGTCAGCTCCTCCTCGGACATCAATTGTTAAATAGACCATGCAAATAAATATTAGTACATTATACTATCTCTTATTAATATTCATTTAAAAACAAATGCAAGTTATGAATTCACAACTTAAATTTTACCTGTGTCACTATTCCAATGTCCCCCTCTCTAGCAGGAGAGGACTCTGTACGGTGTGCTCCACTCCCCTGCATCTGATCTATAATGTCCACATCATGGAAGTCATAATTGGAAGTGTCCAAGGGATGCTTGGCAGGCTATACAAGAGGACCCAAGCATATCTGGCGCACATGGAGCAAGTATGTGGTACACAAATATGTGGACCTAACGAGGATGATGCAGCAGCACTCGAGCCATCACCAACATCACCAGAATGTGGCTGAGCTACTATAGAAGCATGCGAAACCAAAAGACCACTCAAAGAGTGAATAGCGTGGATAGTCTGTGTGGCCGCATCCTGCATAATATTTGGATGGTATATTGAAGGTGACGGAGGAAGGTGAGGGAGGGGAACATATGGGCGGGGTATTACTCTAACTGCCCTTGGTCTATCCTAGGGCATACCTCCACCAACTCCCTGGAAGGGTTTAATGTCAAAGTAATTGACATGATGCCCTAACACAAACTCAACATATAATTTTTTTATAAAGTAAAATAGTATATCACAATTGTTGTTCAATGGTTTCAAAAAACCCATACACCAACGATCCCAAAAGTTTTCTACAATGTCTCTATGAGTGAACCATTTTATAGAAAGTTTTGGTTTATTAACATTAACTGGCAAACCAGTGCGGGGGTTAACAAATAAAGAGGCTATTTGGGCTTTGGTTATTTTGAGATCTTTCACATCATCATAGGACAATCCACATGCATAATATTCTCTCATGTCTTCTCGCCATGAATGAAAGGCATTATGTTGCGAGGAGAGGGTTTCTATGTTTTTAATTATTTCTTTCATTGTGTTTGACATCTCAGATAATCGAGGGACTCTCATATAAACTTCAGAAATGCTCCTTAATTGTTGCAATTTTTCACAAATTAATTCTTCAATTGATGGCTGTGGAGGTGGTGGAGGTGGTGGAGCATTTGGAATTTGTGCATTTTCATTGTCAGCAGCCATAATGCCTAATTAAAGTTAAAAACAAATTAATCTAATTAAAATTAGACAATATAAATGAAAATATTATAAAAATACCCTAGTTTTTAACAAAAATCTATAAAATTCTCTAATTTTTAATCCAAATACATAAAAAAAACTATTTTAAAATCAAAATCCATTACAAACATTCAATTTTCATCAAAATCCATTACAAACATTCAATTTTCATCAAAATCCATACTAAACTCAATTTTTTCATAAAAAATCTATCAAAAACCCTATTTAAAAAAAAATCTATAAAAAATTAACTAAAATTACACAAATCTCATTGAAAATTTGATTAGAGCAAAGAAAAACCAAGAAATTAACCTTTTGAAGATGGATTTGCACGAAATCGGATATCTGATTTGCAGAATGAAGTTTTCATTGTGCGCCCGCAGTTAAACAAATGTGAAATGAGTTTTAATCAGGCTGAAATGCAAATATATATGTGTGTCACAAATCGGATATCTGATTTGGAAATCTAGGTTTCAGCTTTGCTTCAGTAGTGTGTACTAACACCCAAGCCACATAAAGTCAACTCGACATTTTCACATTTTTGAGTCGATGAAACACGCAATTTTTTCTCCATTGCCACTTTTTTGGCATACCATGATCCTGCACATACCCTAGGTTAATATATACATATATATTCAAGTTTGCACATTTTGTGTAGAAATTTTTGTAAACAACCTGGAAATCAGTGGCCTCATAAGTAACTGCAACATCAAATGTTTGCCCAATGCCCATTCTTATTGTGGTATCAACCTAGACATACATATACATAGACATTTAACGCTTATAATATTTACAAGTGTACATGCATGCGTTTGATATATCTAGTGAATTCAAAACTCATAAAATTGTAACTATACTAATGTAAACTTTAAACAAATTTACAATATGAATGTACCTGCCCCTGATCTATGACGCTCGATAGTGGAGGAGTGCTTGAAAATCCCTCAGGAGGAATTGACGTGGATGCCAATTGACTCACCTAAACCAACATGAATATTTTAAACATATATGTGATTCAATTATAAATTTAAAACTCAAGTTAAATAATTTATGATTTCATATATAATTTTAAAAATTGAAATCAAAATACCCCATAAGGGTTGCCAAGTATGACCGGTGTTGATGTATGTACTCATGGAACAGATGATTGCCCTTGCATCGTTAGTGTCATCTGTATACCAAACAATTTGATTGTTAAAATGTATTGCAAACTTTTCTTTAATATATACAACCATAAAAATTATTATAAAATGAACGTACATCTAGATGCATATTTGTACCTGTGTCATAGTGTCCTCAGGGTGATGTTCTGCTATGAGGAACTCTACAAATGAACTTATGCGACCAGATGAACCACCAAAATCTCCCCGTCCACCTGAACTAGGTGTGGCCTAATCAGGTCCATAGCATACTTGATGAAAACTAGTACATATATGGGGGATGGAGTGGTACTCAGACCAGCTCCATAAAAAACTCCTCCATCATCATCATCATCTCTATGCTCCCCACTCGCTATCACAGAAGCGTGCTGATCAAGGTCTCCTGCGAGTGTACTAAGGGAACCTAATGTTGAGACCAGAGCTTGATGATGTATAGGTGTAGGAATGGGAGGACCAGGAGCAACAACAAGGGGTTGCGCATGCACGGGGCATCGGGGATCAACCCTTTCCCCTAATCTCTGTTGTGGCATGCCGCCACCAACACCCTGAAATGATCTAAAATCAAAATAATTGGGCTTTTGCCCCAAAACAAACTCTACATATAGTTTTCTCAAAAAATACAATGGGCACTCCCAATTAGCATGTGGGGACTATCAAAACCATATACCATTGATCCCAAAATGTGCACTCATCTGCGGATGTATGCACCACCTCATGGATATTCTAGATTTGTTGGGTGGAATGGGTTGTCGAGTAACGGGGTCAAGAAAGTAGGGGGCTAGATGGGCTTTCGTTATTTTAAGGTCTAATATTTGTTTGTAAGAGAGACCATCAGAATAAAATTGTCTCATTTGTTCTCTGTCTCATCGATGCCTATCAAGATCAGAATCGATCATCCTGATGGAATCAACAACGTTTTGCATTACAGATGCAAAACGTCTCACATGTGGAGGAATCAATGCTTGAATCTGCATAGCATTGATTTGATTTTGTAAGGATGCAACTTGATCATTTATTCATGCTCTCAAGTGAGCCTCATCAGATGCCATAGGTGTTGGAGGTGGCATATTAGGTGGAGGGGGAGGGGGAGGTGGAGGTGGAGGTGGAGGTGGAGAGGGGGGGGAGGCGGATCTAGCTGTGGCTAAGGTGGTGGATTGATGATATCATCAATGTTAAAATCATCCATGATATGCTTGATATAAATGTGCACCTGCATTAAATCATACAAAATAGTCCATGTGCATACAAAAATTAAGATCATATATTTAATTGAAATAGGATGAGCAACATATATATTAAGCTCATATATTTAATTGAAATGCACATATATATACATTGATTGTTCAACTCAAGAGCATGTCCATACAAAATTAAAAATTAAATGTATGTACATGTACATTTAAAATTAAAAATATGATGCATAATTTGCATCGTACAAATCATTAAACTAAACTATGTACACATACATACAAATTTCAAAATTTAAGAACTATATATGCAAATTTTTAATACATGCACGTACATACTAAAAAATAAACTTGAAACATTCACAAAATCTCATTTTATGTCTAACACACACACACACACACATATATATTACAATTTTTCAGCAGGAGAAATCATGATCTAGTAGATAGTCATAAAATATATACTATTATATACTATTCATTATAAGTTCATAAATTCCACCAAATTGATAAATCCATGTCACTAAAAATATCCATCTAGAACCAAAATCATAAATTCATGTCACTAAAAATATCCATTTGGAACCAAATTTATAAATTCATCACACAAAATATCCATCGTTCACCAAATTTATAAATTCATAACTATTTAAGATCATTGTTTTAATTTATAAACTATTATGGCTCTCTACTGTATAGATCTTCATTTCTTTGTGTCTTCCTTTTCAAAATCAGGAGTTATCCTCTCCTCTAGCCATTGTCGATGCTCATCTATGATCCCATCCATAGCCCTGACAACATCAACAAGGGTTTGCATCCTAGATGTGAACATCCTCACAGGAGGTGCGACACATTCTTCATTTTGAATAATGTTGATTTGATCTTGGATGGTTCTAGTAGAAGCATTGATTTGTGCTTGCAAAGAGCATGTTCATTGATTTCAGGTGGTGGAGGTGGGGGGTTACGAGGTGGAGTGGGTAGAGGTGGAGGTGAAGGTGTTGGAGATGGATGGCGTGGAGGTGGATTGCGAATATTATTGAATGGATCCATGTGATCTTTAAGATATGAGTGAACCTGCATTAGATTTGTAATTTCAAGATGTAAGATACATGTTTAGGAAATACCTTTAAACCATTCAATATAAATGGCCTTAAATAATTGAAATAGGATGATAAAATTATATGTAAGCCTCATTTATATGTCTAAGGCACATGTTACTTGAATGAAAATACAATTAACTATTGATATTGTATAATCTTGCAGGATCTTATTATTGTTAAATTTGGTTGGGCCTTGGGCAACTTTGACCACCAAATTTTAAGAACTTCTTTGATCCCCTTAAGAAATGTCATATTGGAACCCCTTAAGAAAATTGAATTATGATTTAGGGTGATAGGATGGCTTAAGGGGATTTACGTCTAGTGAGGTCCTAGGAGAAAATGGCATGGTTCAAGTGAATAAAATTTGGTGAAGTTGCCCAAGGAAACCAAATTTCATTAAGAGCCTTTAAATAAAAAATGATGGCTTTAGGGTTTAGGGTTTAGACTTTAGAGTTTAGGGTTTAGGGTAATAGGATAGCTTAAGGGGATCTACATGTAGTAAGATTTTAGGAAAAAATTACATGGCATAAGGTAATGAAATTTGGTGGAGTTGCTTAAGGCAACCAAATTTCATTAAGAGCCTAAGAAAAAATGATGGCTTTAGGGTTTACGGTTTAGAATTTAGAGTTTAGGTTTTAGGGATTTAGGATAACTTAAGGGGATATATGTAGTAAGATCCGAGGAAAAAATTACATGGCATAAGGGAATAAAATTTGGTGGTGTTGCCTAAGGCAACCAAATTTCATTAAGAGCCTAAGAAAAAATGATGGCTTTAGGGTTTATGGTTTAGACTTTAGAGTTTAGGGTTTAGGGTAATAGGATAACTTAAGGGGATATATGTAGTAAGATCCTAGGAAAAAATTACATGGCATAAGGGAATAAAATATGGTGGAGTTGCCTAAGGCAACCAAATTTCATTAAGAGCCTAAGAAAAAATGATGGCTTTAGGGTTTAGGGTAATAGGATAACTTAAGGGGATATATGTAGTAAGATCCTAGGACAAAATTACATGGCAAAAGGGAATAAAATATGGTGGATTTTCCTAAGACAACCAAATTTCACTTTATGATCCTGGGTAGGACAAAATGAATGGTTTAGTGTTTAGGGTTTAGGGTTTAGAATTTGGAATATTTAATGAACTTGCAAGTTAGTGAAGAACATTTTCTTGTGGAATAGTTGATTGAGATCTACTCAAATTTTTCAACTGACCAACCTAGATCATGATGGCAACTTTGATCACCAAATTTTAAGAACTTCTTTGATCCCCTTAAGAAAATTGAATTACGATTTAGGGTGACAGGATGGCTTAAGGGGATTTACGTCTAGTGAGGTCCTAGGAGAAAATGACATGGCTCAAGTGAATAAAATTTGGTGAAGTTTCCCAAGGCAACCAAATTCCATTAAGAGCCTTTAAAAAAAATGATGGCTTTAGGGTTTAGGGTTTAGACTTTAGAGTTCAGGGTTTAGGGTAATAGGATAGCTTAAGGGGATGTACATGTAGTAAGATCCTAGGACAAAATTACATGGCATAAGGGAATGAAATATGGCAGATTTTCCTAAGACAACCAAATTTCACTTTATGGTGTTGGGTAGGACAAAATGAATGGTTTAGTGTTTAGTGTTTAGATTTTAGAGTTTAGAGTTTAGGGTTTACAAAACTTAGGGTAAAATTTTTGTGCCCCTTGGAATATTTAATGAACTTGCAAGTTAGTGAAGAACATTTTCTTGTGGAATAGTTGATTGAGATCTACTCTTGTTTCAATTGACCAACCTAGATCATGAAATCTCATTCATATTATAATCTTGCACGATCTTATTATTATTAAATTTGGTTGCCTTGGGCAACTTCACCAAATTTTAAGAACTTCTTTGATCCCTTTAAGAAATTTGTCATATTGGGACCCCTTAAGAAATTGATTTACGATTTAAGGTGATATGATGGCTTAAGGGGATCTAGATGTCTAGTGAGGTCCAAATTTAGTCATACTATAGCCTCATTGGTTCCATCTAGCTCTGGGTCAAAAGTGTTTACCCCTCTAATAAAAAAAAAGTATCATGATGTTAAAAATGAATCAATCTATACATATCACAAAAATAACAATAATCTTAAATGTAACCCATACTCTAACAATAATATAATGCTAAATGATCCCCACCCCTAACCATATCCTAATTGAAACTTAATTAAATTATAACCTTTACCTAATCTTAAATGTATTCGTATATTATATTATATTTAAATTAATTTATATTTGTATTATAATTATATTAATATTTATTATATATTCCTAATTGTAACCTAACTATTTACTACAAACCTAATTGAATCTTAAGCCTAATCCTCATTAAAACCCCAAGTAAATTGTAACATTACCTATCGTTAATGGTAATCTTATATTATATTTTATGATATTAGATATTTATATTATTTAATATATTATATTAAATATAATATATTAAATAATATAAATATTTAATTATATTTCTGTTATATGAATCATCCTCCTATCTCTAAATTGTAATAATAGCATGTAGTTCCTCCAAACTAGATCATCATGTACCTCCTCCCTTTCCCATGTAATAGGTGTACCTTGTAGGTGTTAAATGGTTCCATCTTGGTCTCCTTATTGATGCATTTCTATCCTTCGACATAAATCTATATAGTATCAAAATATAGGTAATTTTATGGTTATTGAATCTCTCTTAATTGCTAAAGAATCCATTATGATTGAGGATGGGTGGATTATTATCTAGGATCACATCTTAAAAATCCTATAGAGGTCATGTGGTATGTTTTCTTAATACATATATTCCCATACAAACCTCTTTCCATGTATTATCAACTCTTCTATATAATAGACACCTTCCTAGATTTAAATTTCATATGATATATATGTACCCAAGTGTTTCCAATTGGAATTGCTATAATTATACTTTTATGGAATTCTAGATATTCAAAATAGTTTTCATAAATCTACCAAATAGACCCATTCTTGACATTGAACCTACATAATTTTAGGTATGTCCAATGAAAGATTAGGGTCTAGGGTTCATAAATTTCAAATGCTTTAGTGTTATGGGTTTAGATTTTATAGTTTAGGGTCTAGGGTTTAGCAAACTTAGGGTGAAGTTTGGGTGGCCCTTGGCATAATTTAGACTTGCAAGTTAGTGTCAATTGGAATCGATTGTACGCTTAGATTTAGAATTTGCTAACTAAATTTGCAAACAAACATCAAGATAAACTTTATGAATTTTAACTATTCTTTAACATATTGATTTCTAATCTAATTATAATTTAATATTGAAACTAAAGTTTAATATATATCATTTTTTCCATACAAAGCAAATAAAATTTAAAACATTTAAGCAATGCGAATGATTTTTTTTGAGCTCGAAATTACCTAGTTTTCAAAATCAAAATGATTTGTTTGATTCCAATTTAGGGTTTTAACAATTTTTTTTGTTCCAATTCAATTTAGGGTTTCAATTTTAAACAATTAGGGTTTTAATGCAATTTTTTCGTTTCAATTCAAACTAGGGTTTTCAAATTCAATTTTTTTCGTTTGATTTGAATTCAGGGTTTCAAAAAGCTTGATTTGGATTTGTAAATGCAATGTTTTTATTTCATTTCGATTTCTAGGGTTTTGAAATGCAAAATTTTTGTTTTGTTTCAATTAGGGTTTTCAAATTCAATTTTTTTTGGGTTTAATCGAACAATTTAGGTTTCAAACGTTAAATTTTGTTTCTAAAACACAATTCAAGGTTCATTTTTTCATTTTTTATTAAAAAACCTTTAGGTTTCATTGCATTTTTCATCTATTTTTACAATTATTCAATTCTACTATAATAGTTAAAAAAATGCTTAGAATGTGAAATAAATTAAAAAAAACATGCTAAATTAACTTATTTTTTTCAAAATTTCAATTCAAAATAGAAAAATGCAAAAAAATGGCATGTAGGTGGGTACCTGTTGCTGATCGTGGGGGTCGCTGTCACCAGTACTCGAGGTCCCGTTTGTTGAGCAGTGAAATCTATTTTTTTTTTTTTAAATCAATATAAAATGGGATCCCGATTTTTAGAAATCGGGATCCCATTTTTTATAAATCAGGATCCCATTTTTTATAAATCGGGATCCCGTTCCATTTCCATTGGTTCGGGATCCTATGGGAAATGGGATCCCGAGTTTTAAAAAGTGGGATCCCGTTTCGTCTCAGGCTCAGGATCTCAAACTGTAACGGGATCTCGATTTTTAAAAATCGGGATCTCGTTTATTAAAATCGGGATCTTGTTTCTTCAATGCTGATTTCAATTTTTTGGTTAAGGAAAAAACTTCCACGTTTCGTGGACTCAACTTTGTGCACTTACCCTGAAAGCCTTTTTTCTTTCATTGATAAAAATGTAAAGTTTGAAATAAGAATGGGGAACAATGGAGTAGTTCCTATTGTTGGAAGAGGATCCATTATGATCTACAACAAGCAAGGTGAGAAGGAGATACAAAATATATTTCTTGCTCCTAGGTTAAAGCATAACCTCATGAGTGTTGGTCAACTGATCCAAAATGGATACAAAGTGTTGATGGAGAAGGGTCAATGCATCATTTATGACAAGAATGAGAGGACGAAGGTGCTTGCAGAAGTCCAAATGATAAAGAATTAGATGTTTCTGTTGAAGAATGAGACGTGTTTCTCATCTCATCCATTGTTGCACCTCTCAAAAATGGAGAATGTACAACAGTACATCATGTAGCGCTCAAAAGCACCATTCAAGACCCCTCCAAATTGTGGCATCTCAGGTATGGACATATAGGCTATACTGATTTGAGTCTTTTGTCCAAGAAAAGAATGATTAATGGTTTGCCAAGGATAGTAGAGCCTAATGTTAGATGTGAGGCTTGCATTTTCGGCAAGCAACATAAGAAGCCCTTTCAATCGGGCAACTCTACAAGGGTGAGAGCACCATTAGAGCTGGTGCATATTGATTTAGTAGGCCATATGCAAATCATTTCTATTGGTAAAAGAATATTTTTTTGACCTTTATTAATGATTACAGCTATAAGACATGGGTCTATTTTTTACAACATAAGTTTGAAGCATTTGATAAGTTTTTGTTGTTTAAGGCCCAAGCTGAAAAGGAGAGTGGACATGTGATCAAGGTCCTAAGGTCAGATCATGGAGGAGAGTATACCTGTAACCTGTTTGTGAATTTTTGGAAGAAAAATGGCATTAAGAAGGAGCTAATGACCAGTTATACTCTGCAGGAAAATGGAGTGGTTGAAAGAAAGAATCGAACCATTGTGGAGATGGCAAGGACCATGATGAAAGAAAAAGGACTCCCAACTAAATATTGGGGAGAGGCTATAGCAACAACTGTTTATTTGATTAATAGAAGTCCAACAAAAGCGGTTCATGACAAGATACCTCTAGAGGCATGGACAAGATGCAAGTGGATAGTTGAGCACTTGAGAGTGTTCGGGTGTGTAGCTTATGCACACATGCCTAAAGAAAAAGGGCAGAAATTGGATGACAAGGTTGAAAAATGCATTTTCACAGGCTATAGTGAAGAGTCCAAAGCCTATCAGCTATACAATCCGGTCACCAAGAAGATAGTGATTAGTAGGGATGTGGAGTTCCTAGAAGACAAGTCTTGGAATGGAGTGGTAGAATCTGACAGCTCAGAACTGCTCCTGATAGCTCTTGAAGAAGCAAAAATAGAACATGAAGTTCAACAAGATGAGTCTATAGGTGCTCCTGAAAGTGTCGAACGAGCTCTTGAAAGCTCCCAACGGCTCTTGACGGATCCTGTAGTCAAGAGACAATCAGCAAGACAGTCAGGTAGACTGTCACAATTAGCCAGATGATTGGCTCCTGAGGGTACTAGTCAAGCTCCTAAAAGGCCCCTGAGAGCTCCTGAAGTTGGTAGACAACCAGGAAGACTGTCACAGATAGCTAAAGATTCAACTATAGTGAGCTCTAGATGAGCTCCTGAAGTGCCCCTGAAAGCTCCTAAAGTGAACAGACAGAAAGGAAAGCAACCAGAGACATCCAGAAAATTGGCTCCTAAAAGCGCCAGAAAATCAACTCTTGACAAGCTCCTAAGAGCTCCTGAAATCACCGATAGAGCTCTTGAAAGCTCCTGACAGCTCTTGAACCTACCTGTTCAGCAAAACAGCAGTAGCAGTGAAAGTACAGATCCACCTCTCACCTCCCTAATGCCAAAGAAGACCAAGAGTCTAAGGGAGATCTACCAAAATGAAAGGTATGATGAAGAATTTGATGAGAGTGTGAATTTTGCATTATTTTCTCATGGTGATCCAGTTTATTTTGAAGAAGCTATGAAAGAGGAGAAATGGTGTGAATCCATAGATGAGGAGATAGATGTAATAGAGAGGAACAACACATGGGAGTTAACAAATTTTCCTCCCAACAAGCAAGTTATTGGGGGTGAAATGGGTCTACAAGACCAAGAGCAATGCCGAAGGAAGGATAGACCGACATAAGGAAAGATTAGTTGTCAAAAGGTATAAACAATAGTTTGGGAGAGATTATAATGAGACATTTGCACCCGTTGCAAGGATGGAGACTATGTGGGCAGTCATAGCAATCGCAACCCAACGCATGTGGAAGGTATTTCAAATGGATGTGAAGTCTGCCTTCCTTAATGGAGTGTTGAATGAAGAGGTTTATGTGGAGCAACCATTTGGATATGAAGTTTGGAGTCAAGAAAACAAGGTGTATAGGCTGAAGAAAGCTCTTTATGGGTTGAAGCAAGCTCCACGGGCATGGTACAATAGGATTGACTCATATTTGATGAGCATCTGCTTTAGCAAAAGCAATGGTGAGCCCACTCTTTACATCAAGGCAACAAATGGTAAGGTTTTGATTGTTGTCTTGTATGTTGATGACTTAGTTTTTACTGGGGATGATGATTTCCTCATTGTTGATTTTAAAGAGGCCATGAAAAGAGAGTTTGAAATGACTGATTTAGGTCTCTTGAGTTATTTTCTAGGCATAGAAGTAAAAAAAATGCATGATGGTATATTTATCTCTCAAGAAAAATATGCAAATGAGAACATGAAGAGATTTAGAATGCTTGAAAGCAAGCTTTCCCCAACACCGGCAACCATAGGTCTAAAGTTGAGCAAAGAAGATTGCAGCAACAACCTTGTTTAAGAGTTTGGTTGGAAGCTTAATGTATTTAACAACAACTAGGCATGATATAATGCACAGTGTGAGTCTTATTTCTAGGTTTATGGAGACTCCATGGGACAGCCATTGGCAAGCGGGTAAAAGAATCCTGAGGTATGTGAAAGGAACCGAAGGATATGGCATTTTGTACATAGTAGCAAATGAATTTGGGCTGGTTGGCGGTGCTGCCACAATAGTGGTTTACAATTTCTGGGAGGAACTGATTTTTGCTGAAATCACATATTTTAAGAAAATATAATGATTTAAGCCTTGAAAAGTTCCATTTAAAGAATTCCAATTGAAGAGGGTTTGATCAAACAACCTTAAATCAAAATCCCCTTGGATAGAACCCCGCTAGTTTTAAACCATACCTATAACAGAGTCTCATTTACACCTATCAAAATGTTGATAAAAAACTACTTTTGATTTACCTTTTGGGGGATCAAATGAATTCATTTAATTTTATTTTTTTTGCAAGTATGTAGTCCTTATTATAAGCTTCCAAAAAAGTATAATTTTAAATAAATTTAATTTGATTATTATATTTATTTTTTATTTCTCGTGAATGTAGGTTTTTCATCGAAAATCAAGCTCCTTGTTTTGCACATGTGGAAAAATAGCAGATTATTAAAAAAAATAAAAAAAAATATTAGTGCACCAGATATTGAAGTCCTTGATCCAACAAAGAAAAAAAATTTGAATTTCGATACATACAAACAAAGTTACGCGTTATACGGTTGCGCTATGGCTGAATTATAATTGGTTTGAATTTGAAACTTGATTAAAGAAAAAATATTCAATAAAAAACTATCTAACCAAGTGGAAGCACTAGATATCAGAGTTGAAAATATAAATTCAAAATAATTAGAATTTTATCCTTCATGGAAAAAAAGTTATGCGTTATACGGTGAGCGTCACTTTTTAAAAATGTTGTTTTCTGAAAAAACTAGTTTTCGAGGGAGATGGAAAAAGAAGTGCAATCTAATTCCAAATTTTTTGAAAAAAATATATTTAGAATCTATAAACAAAATGTCACAAAACTCTAGTTTGCATCATCTTCAAATTCCTCATGGTTTAGCTGCTATAGGTGCCCGAAAGTGAAGATTTAGTTAAAAAAAACTATTTCAGTGTCTAGTTTGGCCAAAAATTGTAAACCACTATTGTGGGTAGGGTGTTGGATACACAGACAGTGATTGGGTAGGAAGTTTGGATGATAGAAGAGCACATCGGGCTATGTGTTTCATTTGGGTTTGGGAGTCATCTCATGGGCTTCCAAGAAGAAACCTAGCATTTCCCTATCAACAACAGAGGCTTAGTATATAGCAGAAAATGCAACATGTCAAGCTATTTGGCTAAGAAGAATCTTGGTAGATTTGAAGGAAGAACAAGAAGATGGAATAGTAATTTTCTGTGATAATGTTTCATCAACAACCTTGGCAAAAAATCCTGTGTTTCATGGAAGAAGCAAGCACATTGAAATTAGGTATGATTTTATCATAGAATTGGTTGAGAATGGTGAAATTAAAATGGCATTTTGTAGGTCTGAGTATCAAGCTAGCAGACATATATTCACCAAGCCTTTGAGCAAGGATAGTTTCAAATGCTTGAGAACCAGATTGGGCGTTGTTGATTTGGATCATATTTGATCCTATTACCAACTTAGGATCAAGGGGGAGTGTTGGAAAAATTAAATGCTCCTGAGCCTCTTCCCATCCACCTACCTGTTAGGGGCATTTGATGCTTGTAGCCAGAAGATTGTTTTGGGGATTTACTTCCCACTTTCTCCTGACATGCACTTGAAGACTGTAGAAGAAGTAAATGATGTTAGGAATTTTTGAACTCCAATTCAATGCTGGTAGGTGATTTCAAAATTGAGAGGGAATGAGTTGAAGACAAAAATAATGAAGGAAGATTATTCTGTCACCAGAGAAGAGTCAGTTGAGAAGAATTAGTTGAATGAAGTTGATTTTCTGTGCAGTAGCAAACTGAAAATAGAGAATGTTTTGGGTGAGCTTCTAAAAGCTCCTGAACAACAACAACTATTTTTTTTGTGTGTGAGTAAATATTGCTCCTGAAGAGATCTGTGTAGCTCAGCTTAGTGAGCTCCTAGTAGCTCCTGAAGTTATCTGAAGTTGGTTGAGCAGTTTTTTGCTCCCAGAAGATTGCAATTTGTAGCTTAGAGTTAAATTTTAGTAGTTTATGATTAATCTTTCCTGTATTGTTCATTTCCAGCATAGTTAATCAAAAGGAAAATATTGCATGCCCAAATTTGTCTCCTTGCATTTTTTTTATTCCGCATTTGTATTCCCTGTTTGTGTTTTGGGAAACAAAGCAACAACTCTATGTGTGTTTTCTGTGTAATCAGAAATGAAGACAGATGTGGACTAGCTAAACCACCCAACGTGTTGATTTTATTTATCAGTGCTTTGCTATCTTTTTAGGGGCTATCTAACTTTTTGGAGACATATTTGTACTTCATAAACTTTAACCAAATGTATTTTCCTTGCTTTTGGTTTTCTTTCTTTCATTTGTGTGATACAATTTGATGCTAGCACCCTTATCAGATAGATACCTGGTTTCCCTTATTTTTCTACTCATGGCCATAATGTTCAAACATGGATATTAATCCCTTAGTTTGGCTAAGTTTTTGGGTCCTTACCTAGGCTTGTAATCATTTTTATTTTAAGTATTTTTCATAACCTCTTTTCCTCGCTTATGGATGATGCTATAGAAGTGTCGAGGCTGAAGTTACCAAAGGCACATGTGTTGCAAGTCATTCTGGTTTCCTTTCCTTTTTCTAGCTATTTAGTCTACAAAATGGGTCGTGGTTGCTTTTGTATTTTCTTATTATACTTGTTGGCAATTTCTCAAAAGGAACGAATCATTCCAAGATGGAAACTCCAGTGTTTTTGAAGAGTTCTCGCTCATAGTTGGCTTTTCTAGGGCCAATTACTGACTACTATATTAAGGGTTTGTTGCAACGGTTTGATAAATTGACCATGAAAGTGGTGCGAATGATTCTAGGTAGTAATTTTGTTGCTAGCAGTGAGCGATACAGAGTGAATTCTGATATCACTTCCCATTTCATGGCATCATTGTTGGAGCTTCATGCTTCTAAAGAAATAATTTCATAATTGACCTAGTGAGTTTTTAAGTTGGCTTTCCTCAAGGGTCTAGACATAGTGATGTTTTTTTCTCAGCTCAGAGAGGGTATTCCTCACCCCTATGATTTGCTCCACTAAAATTGTGTAGCCATCGAACTTCTACTATTCTTGCTAGACCTTTGCGAGCGAGAATACTGGATGCACTGCTTCTGTTCAAAGGTGGCATATGATTTCCTCAAGCGGCTTTATGCAATTATGCTAATTAAAAATTCACTTTGGTTTTCTCAATTTATGGTGTTTGAGGATTAGGGTATGCAACTATAGTTTCATAATGTGATATATATAGTGGGCTAGAATAACATCTAGGGTATGCAAGATATGTATGTAGTTTAAAGCCCAAATTTTGTAATTTTCTAGCTAGGGTTAGGTTAAAGTCACAATGTTATTATGAGAATCTATTGCACTCCTACATGGATTCCATTTTGTAAGATGGTTGTAGAAAAGACTGCTACTATTACCGAAACAAGATATTTTAAATATGTGAATATATATGAAATTATATGATTATAAATGTGGGATGTTCAAGAACTCTGGGTTTAGTTCAAAACTTGAATATTTTTGTAATGAAGGAACTTATTATTCTATTGTTATAAGTGTTTAACATTCATCCATTATAAGTCACAAAGAGGGGTTTTGCAAATGTATTGATATTACTCAAATTAGTTCAAAATCATAAAATGACTAGATGTTTTCTTTAGCTAGCTAGGACTGATAATTGGGGAAATTTCCATTTGATGGTTTATTGAATCTTTCCAGAGCGAGGAAAGGAAATAATTTTCTTTGTCAAAAACTAGATGTGAGGAGATAATGCTGAATGTAATGCTTAATATATGTATTTTTGGCCTTATTTAAATTTCCAAGAAAAACATTGTCATATGCTCAAGGTACTTTAGTTCTTCTTTCTTTTCAAAAGATCCTTCCGACTAGTTATAAAATTCAATTTACTTTAGCGAAATGTTTAGGGAGCTTTTTATTAGTAAGGAAATTGTGATCATTTTTCCTTAATTTGATTTTTTCTTGTAGCTAGTTTAGTCTGTTTCGTTGTTTCATATGCTTTTTTATATGTTACAAAATTTAGATACTTGTTGCAAGTTGACTATGAGATAAAGGGCCAAAGAGCTAAAAAATTCAACTCCAGTATTGATTCTGACTTAATTTTATTAAGAGCCAACCTGCACTATAGTGTGTTGGCATTAGGGGGCTATGGCCTTTATTGTTTTTTATATTATTTGGATAAATCCCTAACTTCATCATTGCATTAATTCTAAGTAGATTTATCTATCTTTTTGTTTGGTTCATAACTAACCAGTGGGATATTGCTTTAGGAGTGTTGTATTTTGGATTTTCCATTTTTTTCCATCATTATTCTTTAGGATGGGTTCACAAGTTAGATGATGATCCCTTTGAAATGAGGTAGCCTTGTTGGGTACGGGGGTCATTGCATTGTGTTTGAAAGAAAAGCATCCTACTTCCTTTCTCTTTTTTCCTATTTACTTATTCCAAATGGTTTGATTAGTTTGAGTGTCGAGAGGAGTGTATTTCTTACATTTTTTTATGTTTTAGTCCACTTCTTGAGAGGATGCTACCATTGTTTCGATATTTATTTTTTTCTTCTAGTTATATGGATTAACAGGATAGAATTAAGTTAGGATGAAATACCTTGCTTGTTGTGGCTGGCTTGAATACATACCTTAGAAATGATGGTAACCAAATAGAAGTGGAGGTGTAATTAAAGGGAAGTGGAGTTAACTCCACAGGGGAAATTGGATTTATTTTAGGGGCAATTGGTTTTATTTCTCTCAGAAGAAAATAAACTAATTATTATTTTCTATTTTTACCGTGAAAGCTTGGAGGTTTTTGAGAAGCTTTTATTTCCTTTTTTTGATTTTTTTTGGAATTATTGTCATTGATTTTGTTGCATAGGATTCTTGTTCTTGAAATTTTTATTCTCATTTCGAGGAAATTCCTCTCAAGAGGGTTGTGAAATATTATTGTGGTGTCAGAGTTGAAGGGTTTGAAGCTGGGATTGAAGCTTTGAAAGAGTTTTGAGCTATAGCTAGAGATTTGACCCGACAATACTTTCAACTTAGAGATTTATATCTACCCAGGTTCCTCTATTCCTTAAATCATTCCTCGGTTAAGTTTGTTTGAAGCAATTCATTAATAGATTCATGATTGATATCCTTGAATTTAGCTTTGTATGTTCTTGTTTGCATTCGTCCCTAGTATTGTGCTTGAATCAATTGTTCTAGTAGGAAATTTCCCTTGTCATAATTTTGCTTTAATGTTATTTGTAACTGGCATTGAGTCTGACCCTTGAATTAATTAATTTCATCTTTGTAAATAATCCCTTCCCTTTTAATTGGCTCTATTCTCTCCCTCTTGGAAAACTGAAGCTCTTCCTATGTCATCGGTTTAGCCCCCTCTTCCCTTTGGAATCCTTCTCTTTCTATATATCATTGTGAGATTTAATCATCTGTATCACAGGATTTATGTGCTTTGAATCTTTAATACAATATTGGACTATATTTGGCATTAAGTCGATTCTTGGAACATTAAATTTATTTATTTTAAGAATATTTCCCCCATCTTCTAGGCCTGTAATGTTCTTGTTGGTGATTATACGAAATGGAACCATGATGCCATAGATGGTATCAAAACAACAACAATTATTTCTTTTAGTATATATGCCCTGCAACCATGCTTCACATAGTTCACTCTTTCTTTTGTGATGTCATCTGAGCTGGAGATACCATCACTGCTCATCTTGAGTCTTATCTTAACTGCCATTTGTAAGTTACCTGGGAGGCCAAGTGCTCTGCGAGTAATATCATTTGGTTGCAATGGAAGCCTATGCTTGGCACATCAAAATATTAAGAGAATATAAGAAGGCCTTTCTGCTTTCCACTGCGGATTTCCTTATTGAATCTATTGTTTAGTTAATCATAACCTCTAGCTCTAAAAATGATAACTCCACTCTATAGACCAATTTATTAAATCTTATCTCCAATTTAAGAATCAATATCTCAAGACCTGATCTCCAGTTGATCGCTTGAGTACCTTGATCCATTTCCAGTTTTCTTAAGCACTTAATATTTTGGATCCATTCCTCTGAGAATGGCTTGATAGTCATGGCCTCTCTATGGTTTACATTCCTTATATCATATTTAACTCCTTGTTAGCTTCATAATGAAGTTTCACCATTTATTCTCTATATCTCATGGCCTGATAGATTTGTTAATCTGCATGCTAACCTGGAAAATGCACATCATTCATAAGCTTGTACCTATGTTTCACTTGAAGTTGATCTGATTGTATCTATATATATATATACACACATATATACGTTTATAATTTTTGAGCTTTGTCTCTTTTGTTCGATATGCATAATGTAGATACTCAAATTTTTCCTCATAATCATCACGATATTCGTCTATTGATTAAATAGATATTATTATTTACTTAATCAATTCATTCAATACTTTCTTCTATTCAAGCATTTCATCAAATCATTAGACCATTAAAATATTAAATAGGCCATCAAAATATTAAGAATTCATATTCGATCATAAACCATTTGCATCAACATGTTCATATTTCACTAAATAATTAAATCATTAAAATCAAATCATAATAATCCATATTAAATCATTATTAACCATCTTCATTCACATTTAAAATCCATTTACCATGCATTCATCTCTCCTCTTTATCATTTCCACTCACATGCATTTCATTTAATTACATAATGTAGGATTTTTAAATTTCCCTCTTGCAAATCTTTAATCCCACATTTCCCTCTCAAACACATCTCCATCCTCAAATACCTCTATTTAAATGAGATTCCTCTCTCATTTTCAGCCCCACAAATTTGCATATTCATATTATCTTTATATCTTGGATTGCATTTTCCCATTCACCATGGCCACTTTACAGCATTTTTGTGCTCACAAAATCTAAGAGCAAATGTATAAAAAAAGATCTTGGTGATAGGGAGATAATGGAGAGTGATTTCATTTAAAAGAATTTCCATAGTTTAGAAGTTTTTTTTTTGCTTTTTTTTTTCAATTGGAATGGCTCCATTGAAGTGAGTATGAAATGGTAATTCTTATGCCATAGAATCCTCCATTTTTTAGCTCTCACACATAAGAGTGTAGTGTTTAAGGCATTCTTTTATTTATATCTCTCTTGTGTGATATAATTTAGCAATCTATGAATTTAGATTTTTTTATTGGAATATATATAATGATATAATATATATACATTTCGTAGGTGAGTATTGAAAAAATATTATTTATAGAAAATTACTTATAAAAGAAAATGATTTTTAAATAGATAAAAAAAATTTATTTGTGAATAGAAAAGAGATTGAATAATAAAAGAATAAAAAATTGGAGATTTTCATCTAGATTCCTATTAAGAAATGAATGGCTTAACTTAATTCTTGTTTTATGTCATTTCTACTTAGTTAGGTTAAGGAAACTACTTTCCAGTATCATTAAGGATATGAGTGAATGTTAATAAAATAGTAGTTGATTTTTATTGTAAAAAGGGTTACTAATAGTTATTCATTACCATGAAATAGATTTATGAACCCTTTCTCCTATTGTTGATGTTGTTCATGTACCAATGTGTGAATGAGTGTATTAATATTATCTTGAAATTTGATTGTTGTATTTAATCTTGCGAAGTGAGTCTTAGAGTTTTCCAGAGGCCGGGATGATTTTCCCTCTTGTTGGAAAATGGATTTATTTGTTAAATTTGGTATTGAGGATGAGGATATTAGGAGACTTTCAAAGGCTAGGAAGACCTATCATCTTGATGGAAACATTGATCATTTTGATAATGGGGGATTTTATTTTGATTGTGAATATGAGGACCATTTACCTTGCTCTTTTAATTTTCCCTTATGATCAAGGTCTCATGGGATTTTTGAGCGGGATTTGATATTGGCTCACCTTGTTACTTTATTTTAGTTTTTCTTTAACCTTGAGTATGTGCAAGTGGTGTTAATTTATGTTTCTCTGGTTGACTATTGTTAGTAGGGGAGTGGCTTCCAATGGGGGCCAACACACAAAGGGGCGCCTAGATAACCCATGTGGAAGTTTTGTAACAAGTGATAACATTAAAATAAATTAGGGGGAAAAGGGTAGTTCTAACATTAAACAAGATAAGTTCTACCTCTCTCAGCCTCAAGTGCTCGTTTAGGCTTGAGGTGAGTTAGGAAGGCCTAAAATGGCATAATTGACTACTTCATCTCCACGAGAAGTAAGTTGATTCTACATAAGTTGGCATGAGGGGCAGGAGTTCAGTAGAGGCTACCAAGATAACCCAGGATGGGGATTGAGGCCTAGGAATTGAACTACTTGCATAACCTATGTCCAATTATGTGATGGCACTTCCCCTATGACAACCATGAGTACCTATGTGCCTCTAGAAGTATGTTCATGGAAGTTGTTGTTCTTGTTGATGTGTTCATCTTGTGTCGTGAGTTTTTTCAACCTTGTGATATCTAGTCCTTGACTATCAGTTGGTGGGGCCCTTCGTTACCTCCTAGCATGAGGGGTGAACCTTTAGGTTCACGTGGTTGGGTGGAACGTGTTACATTCTCCATTGGGTTCTCCTTATATTCATGATGTGGAAATTCATCTCATCCATTGTCTTTATCATAACATCTACTATTGGAAGGTTGTTTATTGCACTTGTAAATTTATTGTAACTTTATCATGTTTCATGTATCCTATGTGGTGCATTCCTCACTTGTATCGAGGAAGTGTGATTGTACTTGTTGAAATTGAAACACAAAGTTGATGTATCTCATGAATGTAAAGAATTATGTAATCAGTAACATTGTACTTGTTAATTGAAATGGGAGTAATCAATTATTCTTCTATGTTATATAATGGATTTTTCTCATGGTTCATATGTTCATTTGTGATGAATAAATGTTATGCTTAATGATGATTTGTGTTTAATTGTTAATAAGTTATTTGGTTTTGTAATTTTGGATAATGGAAAATAAGTAATGTAGTCGTGTACCCTAGGGGACTTAGGGAAATAATTAAAGTTATGTTCAATTTTACTGTGCAACATTGTACTTAGAAAAAAAAAGTTGTGCATTTTTAGTTGTTCAGGCTTTCTCCTCTAGGTTTCTCGGCATGGCATTACACATGGTATCGGAGCCCAGGTTTAAACATTGGGTGCTCTAGGTATGTCAATTGGCCCATTAAGTTGTCTTAGATGTAAAGTTTGAAGTTTAAGTTTCCCTAATTCGACCTCATCTAATACCCTAAACTTGTCTCTGTAGTATCATCCCTAGGAGATGAGGTAGAGGTCGAGGGTGAGGTAGAGGTCGTGGGTCCAATCACCAGGATTCACCTCCATAGATTTCTCATGAGTTAGATTGTGAGGAGCATCAGAGTTCACAGTACAACCAGGGTGGTGCAGGGAAGAATCAGGGTCATCTTGGCATAGAGGGCACATAGTTGTGCCAATTATTAGAGGAGGTTCTTGCCCAGCTTGGTTTGAGGCAGGAAGGAGAGTAGTTAGTAATTCAGGAGAGAGAGAGATCTCCTAGGAGGAGGGAGTTATTTTTTTAGTAGGATGTCATTTTAGCTAGTCACATAAGGGACCTACTTCGAGTATGTCCTCCAACATTTGATGGGTCAGGAAGTGGACTAGAGGTAGAGACCTAGCTTATCGATCTAAATCAATTTTTTTCTATGCACCCTTATGGAAGCAATACCAAGGTCAGATGAGACATTATGCATCTCTGAGGGTTTGATTCCATGTGGTGGCATCTTGAGGAGTAGTAGCTCCATATGGATATAGACTCAGTTTCTTTGGGAGATGTTTCTTGAGTGATTTAGGGCCCAATTATTGTCTAACTATTGGTGACAAGGCCGAGTAGATGAGTTTCATGAGTTGAGACAGTTGGCAATGTCAGTGGAACAATCTGAGCAAAAAATCTATGAACTTAAGTAGTATAATGACATTGGAGATGACAAGGGCATGCTAGTACAATATTTCATCAGGGGCTTAAATGCCCGCATTAGTGGTGGAGTTTAGGTGTTTGAGTTGAAGAACATGGAGGTAATCATGGAAAAAGATCAGATTGTTGAGGAGAATCTAGCTATGGCCTTGGGTAGGAAGACAAGAGTTTAGATTGACAGTGCACCCCCAGTAGGGCTCAGTTCATGAGGTGGTCAGTCTTAGTTAGCAAGACCATCTAGGAGTTAGCAAGCACCCTCTAAGGGTGGTCAACTATAGCAACAACAACCCTCACAGTCTAAACATAAGAATTCTCAATCTCGTCAAGATGATAGGTATCAAACTAGGAGAGATCATAGTGGGTAGCAAGCTAAACATAATTGTTTTGAGCAACCAACACAGAGTTGTTAGTCTGTAATTAGTGGAGGTGGTTTTCTATGGTCTAGTGCACCTCTAGGTGATAGAGGATTCAATAGAGGTACAAGATGTTTCGCATGTGGTCAGTAGGGTCACATTTCTTAACAGTGTCCTCAGAAGGGAACTTCTAGATTTAGTCAGAGACCGGTAGCTTCCTAGCTGATAGTAGGTGACACAGATAGATCACATAGGGTGTTTTTCATGGTGGATAACCGCCATGCCAAGCACCAGGGTGCAGTTGGAGAGGCATCTGGTAGAGGATAGGCATAATTCTTTGGAAACAGTGCACATCTTGCAGCGTTGGGAGTTGACCCTCGGGGAGCGAGTCCAGCAGGATCCTAGTGTTGAGTTCTTTGTCTCTTGGGAGGATGTATCCCAGATTTGTGTGTGTATGTGTGTTTCCTATTTTGTTTGCAGTCTTCTAGGAGTAAGCCTAATCCTAGGGGGAGGATGTGATGCCCCCTTAGTTTGCTTTGTTTAGATAGCTTCTTAGATATGCATCTAGGCTTTATGATGTTGTTTGTTAGACCTTATGTTACTACCTATTAGACATTATGACTTTGTGAGATACTATTCAGACATGGTGATATTTTGATTAATAGATGTTGAGACTATTTGATAATATTATGATGCTTAGTTTAGTGATATTGATGACATTATGATGTTAGTTCAATGATAATGTTATTTTTGATGTTCGTATTTCTATCATGTTTAGTAGATTAGCTGATTACTTGTTGAGTATCATGGATGTGATGATGTTATGCATGATTTGATGTATGAGCTATCATGTTGTGATATTAGTATTATGTTTCGGTGATGGGGACAATGTCACATCACTCAGTTGCGAGTGTGTTGCGACTCTGTGATTTCCCCACCACGGTGTGACTGATTATTTCCTTATTCAAATGCTCGACACTTTGATTCACTGTAGGCTACAAGTACAGGGCATCGACTCCACCAGTCTATTAGGTCTAATCATTTCAGAGCCCAATGGAGTTGTTGACTTGAGGTACACTGGGTCCCCCACTTTGAGGGCCATCTTCCTTCTCAAGGATGAATCTTTGTTACCACACCTCGTTAGTAAGTCTATTGGTATCGTTTCATTTACATGTGGTCATTTAACCTTCATCATGCTTTCGATTGATATGTGTTGACTTATTTTGGAGTCGCTCCTGAGTCTTGTGCTTGGTTTAATTGTTTCATTTTATTTTGAATGTCAAGTTGGAAGGCTTGGTTATGAAAATTAAATTTTAATTAAATTAAAGGATTAAAGTAAATCTGTTATGGAATTAAATTATATTAAGTTAAGAATTAATTCTTAAAATAGAATATTTAAATATATATATATATATACTAATATGTATGTATAAATAAATTATATAAGGAATTTAATATAATAAGTTAATGAAATAAAGGCATATTGTGTGCCAAGTTAGTGAAAGGTTAATTAAATAAATTTTGAAATGGAAAAACTCTCAGAAATGATGGTAACCAAATAGTAGTGGAGGTGTACAATTAAACCTAGAAGTGGAGTTAATTCCATAGGGGCAATTGGTTTTATTGCTTTTGGAAGAAAAGAAACTAATTCTTGTTTTTTGTTTTTTATCGTGAAATATTGGAGGCATTCGAGAATCTTTTCTTTGTTTTTTCTAGTAATTTTATGGAATTATTGTCATTGATGTTGTTGCACAGGATTCTTGTTCTTGAAACTTTTATTCTCATTTCGAGGAAAGTCCTTTGGAGAGGGTAGTGGAGAAATAATTCTGAAATTTGTTCTTGGAGGGTTGTGAAATCTTACTGTGGTGTCAGAGTTGAAGGGCTTAAAGCTTTGAAAGAGTTTCAAGCTACAATTGGAGATTTGTCCTGGAAATAATTTCAGCTCAGAGATTTGTATCTACCCAGGTTCCTTTGTTCTTTAAATCATTCCTCTGTTAAGTTTATTTGAAGTAATTCATTAATAGATTCATGATTGATATCTTGGAATTTATCTTTGTATGTTCTTGTTTGCATTCATGCCTAGTATTGTGCTTGAATCAATTGTTCTAGTAGGAAATTTCCCTTGTCATAATTTTTCTTTAATGTTATTTGCAATTGGCGTTGAGTCTGAATCTTGAATTAATGAATTTCATCTTTTTAAAGAATTCCTTCCCTTTTAATTGGCTTTGTTCTCTTCCTCTTGGAAAACTAAAGCTCTTCCTGTGTCATCAGTAAAGCCCCGTTTGCCCTTTGGAATCCTTCTCATTTTGTATATCGTTGTGAGATTCAATCATTTGTATCATAGGATTTATGTGCTTTGAATCTTTAATACAATATTGGACTATATTTGGCATTAAGCCAATTCCTAGAACATTAAATTTATTTTCTTTTAAGAATATTTCCCCCATCTTGTAGGCTTTTAAAGTTATTTTTGGTGACTATACGAAATGGAACCATGATGCCATAGACGGTATTAGAACAACAACAATTATTTCTTTTAGTATCTATGCCCTACAACCATGCTTCACACAGTTCCCTCTTTCTTCTATGATGTTGTCCAGTCTGGAGATATCATTTCTACTCTTCTCAAGTCTTATCCTAACTATCATTTGTAAGTTACCTAGGAGACCAAGTGCTCCGCGAGTAATCTTGGAACGTCGAAATATTAAGAGAATATAAGAAGGCCTTTCTACTTTCCACCATAGGTTTCTTTATTGAATCTATTATTTAGTTAATCATAACCTCTAGCTCTAAAAGTGATAACTCTAGTCTATAGACTGGTTTTTTAAATCTTATTTCCACGATATCTTTGATCTTATAGACCAGTTTAAGAATCAATATCTTGACATGATCTCCAGTTGATGGTGAGTACCTTGATCCATTTCCATTTTTCTTAAGCACTTAATATTTTGGATCGATTCCTCTGGGAATGGCTCAATAGTTGTGGCCTCTCTGTGGTTTACATTCTTAATGTTGTATTTAACTCCCTATTAGCTTCGTAATGAAGTTTCACTCATTTATTCTATGTATCTCACGGGCTGATAGACTTTTTAATCTACATGCTAACCAGGTGAATGCATGTCTTCCATAAGCTTGTACCTATGTTTTGCTTGAAGTCGATCCAACTATATATATACACATTTTATATAATGTTTGATCCTTGTCTCTTTTGTTTGATATGCATAAGTGTGTACTCTTTAAGGAATTCTTGTATTTATATCTCTCTTATGTGATATAATTCAATGATCTATGAATTTAGATTTGTTGATTGGAATATATATAAATATATAATATATATACATTCCATAGGCAAGTATTGCAAGAATATTATTTATAGAAAATTACTTATAAAAGAAAATGAGTTTTAAATAGATAATTTTTATTTTTTATTTGTTAAGAGAAAGGAGATTGAATAATAAAGGAATTTAAAATTGGAGATTTTCATCTAGATTCCTATTAAGAAAGGAATGGCTTAAGTTAATTCTTTTTTTAAGTCATTTCTACTTAGGTAGGTTAAGGAAACTACTTTCCAGTATCATTAAGGAGATGAGTGAATGTTAATAAAATAGTAGTTGATTTGTATTATAAAAAAGGTTAATAGTTATTCCCTACCATGAAATAGATTTATGATCCTTTTCTCCTGTTGTTGATGTTGTTCATGTACCAATGTGTGAATGAGTGTATTGTTATTATCTTGAAATTTGATCATTGTATCTAATCTTGCGAAGTGAGTCTTAGAGTTTTCTAGAGGCCAGGATGGTTTTCCCTCTTGTTGAAAAATGGATTTATTTGTTAAATTTGGTATTGGGGATGAGGATATTAGGAGACTTCCAAAGGCTAGGAAGACTTGTCATCTTGAAGGAAACATTGATCTTTTTGATAATGGGAGATTTTATTTTGATTGTGAATATGAGGACTATTTACCTTGCTCTTTTAATTTTTCCTTGTGATTTGTCTCATGGGATTTGTGAGTGGGATGAGATATTGGATCGCCTTGTGAATTGCTTTGAGTTTTGCTTGAACCTTGAGTATGTGCAAGTGGTGTTAATTTCTATTTCTTTGGTTGATTGTTGTCAATAGGAGAGTGGCTTCCAATGGAGGCTGGAACACAAAGGGGAGCCTGGATAACCCATGTGAAAGTTTTATAACAAGTGATAACATTAAAATAAATTAGAGGGAAAAGGGTAGTTCTAACATTAAACAAGATAAGTTGTACCTCGCTCAGCCTCAAGTGCTCGTTTAGGCTTGAGGTGAGTCAAGAAGGCCTAGAATGGCATAATCGACTACTTGATCTCCACGAAAAGTAGGTCAATTCCACATAAGTTGGCATGAGGGGCTGGAGTTCAGTAGAGGCTACTAGGATAACCAAGGATGGGGGTCGGGGCCTAGGAAGAACCACCTAGATAACTTATGTCCGAATATGTGATGACACTTCCCTTATGACAATGATGAGTTTATGTACTTGTTATTTTACCTTGAGTACCTATGTGCCTCTAGAAGTATGTTCATGGAAGTTGTTGTTCTTGTTGATGTGTCTATCTTGTGTTGTGACTTTTATCAACCTTGTGATATCTAGTCCTTGACTATTAGTTGGTGGGGCCCTTTGTTACCTCCTAGCACAGGGGTGAACCTTTGGGTTCATGTGGTTGGGTGGAACGTGTTACATTCTCCATTGGGTTCCCCTTATGTTTGTGATGTGGTGATTCATTTGATCCATTTTCTTCAACATAACATCCACTCTTGGAAGGTTGATTATTCTACTTGTAAATATATTGTAACTCTATCATGTTTCATGTATCCTATGCGGTGCACTCCTCACTTATATCAACGAAGTGTGATTGTACTTGTTGAAATTGAAACACTGAGTTGATGTATCTCATGAATGTAAAGAATTATGTAATCAGTGACATTGTACTTGCTAATTGAAATGGGAGTAATCGAATATTCTTCTATGTTATATAATGGATGTTTCTCAAGGAACTCATATGTTCATTTGTGATGAATAAATATTATGCTTAATGATGATTTGTGTTTAATTGTTAATAAGTTATTTGGTTTTGTGATTTTGGATAATAGAAAATAAGTAATGTAGTCATGTACCCTAGGGGACTTAGGGAAATAATTAAAGTTATGTTGAATTTTATTGCGCAACATTGTACTTAGAACAAAAAAATTTGTCCATTTTCAGTTGTTTAGGCTTTGTCCTCTAGGGTTCTTAGCAGGGCATTACAAACTCATTTGAGATCCTTTTACCATGTTTTTTTTTTCAATCCCTTGATTAGACAATAAATCTACTACCCTATTTCCCTTCCCATATGTATGTTTGACAACTTGTACCCAAGTTTCCTGCATTAGTACCTTAATGAGATTAATTTAGTTTGGAGACTCCAAACCCCAATTTTGCCACTTGCAATTGAATTTGTGCATAGTGTGCAGTTTCATTCCAATTATATGTTCCTTAGTCCTTTTTGTTTAAATAATAAATTAATCCTTGTAGTATTCCTTCTATCTCAGTTGCGTTGTTGGTCATGTGACCTGGTAACTTAATTGATACTACTGCTTCTAGGTTGCCTTCCCTATTGTGGATTATGCAACCAACTCCTTACTTACCTGAAGTTCCCTTAAATTACCCATCAATTTTACCTCAATTTTAGTTTCCCTTATTTGGGAGGCTCCCATTTAGTATTCTTTCTTTTGTCTTTTGAGATTAGATCCAATTGGAAGAAAGGTGGGATTTTAAGGATTTCCATTTTTTCAGTAATTCATTATCCTAGATTGTGAACTTTGATTTCTAAATTGTACTTTGATATGGTTATTTATAAATTTAGCTATGTTGTTTTCAGTCATGTTCCAGACCTCTTTTTCTTCCTTATACTTATTCTAAAAGATTCTCCTATTACATTCCTTCCATTTATTCCAAATTAGTATAGAGGGGGTCATTTTCCATATTTGACTGCAAAAGGCCCCCTTTTTGTGGGTGGGCCAACTTGTAAAGAAATTTTTTAGTTTGTTGTTTCTTTGGTTTGCCCAATCCAATTTATTTTACAGCCATCCCCACCCTTGAACAACAAAGGGGTAGTTTAAGAGTAGGTGGTCCACACTTTCAAAGTCGTTCTTGCACATCACACACCAATAATAATAAAAACACTATAACATACAATGATTAGCACATAAGAAATAAAGACTATGAATTGTTATTTAAATGCTGAAAAAAGACTTAGGCCACACATATTTATAGTACATAGATAAACTAAAAGGATATTGACTTTTAAATTTGTTGAGTGTTTGAAATCAGTGCTATTTATGAGGGAATAACCAAGTGTTGCTAGCGCATGAAATAAAGAATGAAGCACTTAGGGAATAGTCATAAACTCAAGATGCAACAACAAGTTTAGCACATAAATGACAGTGCTATAGTCATTCAATATGTACATCGAAAAACTTGCAAATACAACACATTATATATGAAGACTCAATCAAAAGTAAAAGAGATATTTGAAAGAGAATTTAAATGTTGACTAGGTCTTAGTACAACAAGAACCAAAATGCATGATGGAAGGTTTTAGGTGGCACCAAAATATGAAAACTATATTGCAAATAGAACTCTAAATTGCTAAGTGTTGTCCAACGATGGAGAACCAAGTAAAATGTGGAATAATTCATGTTAAAGTTGGCATAAATTTGGAGTCAACCTGTTTATATTTCATCTTGCATTTTTGAAATGAATTCTTACTATCTCTATTTCAGTTGATCTGCTGCTCTATTTTGATGAGTAATTATTTTAAATGTTACCACCAATTGGAATTAGTTGTTGAGTTGAACCTTATTGTTGAGAAGTGGCATTTAACATAGCTTATTTATAGCCAACTAAGTCTCACATTTTTGTATAAATAGGGGAGGAGATTTCTTCATTTGGACATATTATTCACTTGCATTTTGGTTCCTTTCTCTGAATTATTCGTATTTTGAGCTAAGACCTTAATTGTGAGGAGAGTTTTGAGAGTTATTAAGAGAAATTCCTAAGAGTGGAATTGGAGAATTTAAGAAGAGTTGGTAAGTTGTTCTTGGAAGGATTGAGCATGGGGACCAATGTGTTCCAACTGGAATTAAGCTTTAAATAGACATGTAGTTTCTACACTTATGTTTTTATGTTTTTCAAAAAGATTGAGTGAATTTGATTACTTTCTTGGAAAAATGTGTAATTTTTATCTTTAGATGATGATTGTCTTCTTTGGATGTGTGGGTATGTGCAAGATCATGATCGGCCAAAAAGTGGTGATATGATGGGTATGTGTAGGGTATGTGGTTGACGACTTTTTTTTTACCCAAAATTGATGAAACAAAAAGGGTTTTTAAAGGAGATTCTCAGCTTTCCACTAATATAAATTATTCTTTACTTTAAATTTAATAAATAGTTATTATTCATTTTCTATTTGAGTTACGACTAAAGTCCTAATTGATAGGCTGATTGAAAAACATCTATAGCTTTCAAATGATATCACATTTTTTGAATCTAAAACATGTGTCACATTCTTTGCTTTGCATACTATAAGATTAAATAGAGAAAAAATTAATTTCATGAAGTTTTGACAAAGTTAAGGTGGTAAGACGTACACGTTTTTATATTTTTTAAAAGTTGTAATAAAAAAATCATAATTAATTATTTACTTGGAAAAAAATTACAAAAAAATATGCATCACATTGGGACATGAGTTATCTACTTATATATAAAATATTATGAAAAAATATTGTCATTTTATTGTGGTTAGGGTGGTCAGACAGGCAGCTACTTCTTATTTTTTCCTTGAAATTTAAGTACTATTGCATTGAAATTTCAAATTTTCACCAAATAGATTTATTTATTTTTTAAATAAACCTAGTATTTTAGAAACTACATTCAATTTTATATAGATTATATTCTTACATATTTTTGAAATAATATAAATAGCTTATTCAAATTTTTACGTCAAGTTCCACTCTGATTTTTCTAAATTTTTTGCCACTTAAGGGCCTATTTTTTCCATGATGATCCTGCACATACGGTCTGTGTGTAATGGGTTCATGAAAAATATAGATAGGAGTAGTATTTACTTGTTTGATATTTCTATATATTTAATGTTATGGAATATGATCCCAAAATAGTATTAAATACTATAACAAAGATAGAGTTTACATATGCAAGGCTTAGTTTAAAGTGTTGAAATATTAAAATTTCTTGAGTTTCTTTGATAAATGTGTCATAAGTACTTGTGTGAGGTAACATGTATTTGATAGCATATTATTCTAGGAAAACCCTAGATGTTAATGAGGTTATCAAGCACAAAAATAATGTTGGTAGGAATACTTGTCATCATGGATAGAAAGAGATGACATGCAAACCATATTGTTAGTCTATACTTGAATGTTCACTTGATTGTTGCTTTACTTGATTATTGATTGGAACCCTAGGTTGAGAATAACTTACATGATCAGTCTGATCATTGATTGTTGATTTCATCCTAGGATTAGGGTAAAATATGGATGAGATTACCTATGTGACTAAGTTGATCACTTGAATTTGTTAATTACTATTGATTGGAGCCATAGGTGGGTATTTCATATTGAGTGAGATTGTTACTTGATTGGTTGTTCTACACTCTTGATGTGAAGTCATTTTATTGATGAAAAATATACTTTTTGAATAGTCTTTTATTGATGTGGTTACACTCTTGAATAGAGTCTTTTATTGTTAATACTATACTTTTGAATAAGTCATTTACTGACATGATTATTCTTTGATTGAGGCCAATTTTTTATGATATTTTATTTTTTAATGTGAATCATTTATTGTTGTGATATTCCTGAATGGAGACTTTTATATATGAATTCTATGATAAGATGAAGCTCATGTAGCTATACCATAGATTAAGAAGTTATTCAAAACATAGAACCATGTGAATTGCCTAGGCATAGTTTATTATAAAGGAAATAGGTTGTTCCTAGGGTCAAAGATTACCTTAAGAAGGGAATTACCTATGCATAGTACATGAATGGTCATTAACTGAATCGAGCTAAGATAGTGGATGAATATAAGACTTTTTATATGAAACTTTGGACAAAATAACTTGTAAGTAGCCATTGTTTACACTATCAAGGTTCACTATGTCCACTATAGATATTCTAGTTTGGGATTTTCATACTCGTAGGTGTAACTACTCTATGATTAGGTTATAGATTGTAGGACACAACAATAAGCTCAGGAAGGATATTTGTTATGGGGTTTTACCAATCAATCTCTTCTTCAAAGGGTAGGGCCATCTTGCCATAGGTGGCAGATGTGCGAGGGTCCACATTTGAGTCTATTGTTGGTGAGAAAGAACTTGAGTGATGCTTCTCCTAATCAGATGGCATACAAGGTTCAAGGATGTTTGCACTAGTATTAGGGGCAACTAGAATGTATGCACCAAGGAATAGGGACATCTAGAATGTATGCACCAATGTAGCGACATCAAGACCAATTTGTGTATCTATTTCTTATGAAGCTCAATTGAGCTATGTATGTTCTCTTATATCCATTTTTATGGAGGTTGTAATAAAAGAGATGTTATCTTGAGATTTTATATATGTCATTGGAAATATTGTAATATTCAATTATAAATGCAAATGAAAAGTTTGGAATATGTGTTTTTTCAAATGTGCATATAATCTTTGAATTACAAGAAAAAAATTATTGCTATGTGATGGCATTGTGAATTATTCACTTGTGGTTAAAACATTGGTAATTATTTTGAGTAGAACAATGGGGTTGTTACAAACCAATCAAAAGAATTATACTCTAGATTTTGAAAGATAATTAATTTTTAATGAACATTGTTAGTTTTTTAATGTTTGTAAGAAGGTAGTTGTAGAGATTAGTAGTTTGATTAGTTAGATTCACTTGAAAATATCATTATATAGTGTAAATAATTCAATGAATATCAACAAGGAGTTTTGGTGTTCCCTTCAAATTATCTCTAAATTTTTTGTGTTGGTCTAAACATCAACATTAAAATTTTGTTTGTAATTGTTTGATACCTTCATATTTTTGGGTTTCATACTTAAGAGTAAATTACTTTATTGAGGGAAAATGCAAAAGGCCCATTTCTAATACTTTTCATGGATGTCAAAATCCTGCAATCTTTATATAATATATTTATTTCATCTGTTGGGAGAATAATCAAGTAGTGTAAATCCTTTTCAATGGATCTCATGGTGATAAATTCTCACAAATTTTGGTCGCTAATGATATTAGCAAATGTTAAAGTTGAATTTTGAGAATATGAGATATTAAAGTATTTTTAAATACATTAACAAAATATTTCAATATTGAATCTAAAGAATAATTTCAAAGATTATTTTTTTGGAAAGTGAACCATAGATTTTTGGCACCACAAGACTCCCTAATTCTTCTAGGGTTTTTCACCTAAAAGGAGAGAGGTAGGCCAAAAATGCTAAAGGGTTCATTCAAATTATGTTATGTGATGTTATTTAAGCTAAATGAAATGAACTAAATGCAATTAAGTGATCTATATGGATGAATTTGAATGCAAAACTAAAGATTTAAACTATGTTGGAAAACACACTATGATATGCAAAACAAAAAGAGAAAGGTTGAATCAGGGTGCACCTGGGCAAGATTTGAGAAATATGGAATGGTATGAATGCTATCTAAAATTACAAAAAATCCATAGTGGGACTCATTCGCCCAGGGTGGAAAATTAGTCTTGCTTCTAGTGAAATCTGTCGAGAACTAGTTTCTGTCTGTCAAGATCCAGAATCTAGCAAAAACTATATTTTCAGTCTTAAGGTGGGACTCATTCACCACTAGTGGCGAATCAGTTCTCTCCCAAAATTTTGAGAAATCAAGAGACAACTCTGCAGTACTAGATCTGGAAATGTCTGCTTGTCGAGTTGCTGAAGTCAATTCTGCAGAAAATAGACAAAATACCTTCTCCAAGCTTGAATATGATTGATTTGACTTGAAGCACCTATTTGAATTCTTGACCACTTTTCAATCACCTAAATTCTTGTTGAATTTTCATAAAAGGGTTTGCAAACACACATGGAAGAAGGGAAAAATGGTTGAGGGTTAGCAAATAGGGGTTTTCCTTGGTCAAACCCCACTTTGGTAATCAAACCCTTAATGAAATAATGAAATGAAAGAGAATGATAAAAAAATAACATGCAAATGCTATCAACTTACCAAACCCTTGTTCATGAAAATATGAAGTTGTGTCAATGGATACTCCAAAATGCTTGAATAATTCTTGATTTGATGTTGCAAGATGCTTGAATGCTTGAATGTGATGTGATATTGAATACTTGAATGAATGGGGGTCAAAATGGATGTAAAAACACTTATTTATTCAATCTTGTGCCTTAGTAGCCCATGAATAGCTCATCACAGGCCGACATCAAGTGATTTTTTAATAAAATCGCATAAGGAATTTTTTTAAAATTGAATTTGGAGCCAAGGGGGACTCATTTGCCACCCATGGCGAATGGGTCCCACCTAAGACTTGGAAATGGGTGTTAGGAATTAAGTCATGTTTAATGTTGTTTGTCGGGTTTACATTTAAAAATGCACTTAACTAAGGCTTATAAGGGCATAAAGGGGTCAAATAAAGCATAAGAAAGGGATAAATAGTGAAGTTATGTTGAGAAAAGCATGAAATCTTATTACAAGACTTTAAAACACTTCAAAATAGTACTTGATAAGTGATGAAACGATGATTTTTATGTGAATAGAGTCTAGAAAAGTGTAGAAATGTTTTACAACACTTCACAACACCTTCACAAGATGTCATTATTTGAATCTTAGTACCTAAATATGCTTGTTCAAGCCATGCTACGACATAAAATCAGAGCAAAATAGACCAAACATCATGAAGTAAAGTCTAAAACACCATGAAAATGGAAAGGGTCCATTTTTCTACGCTGCAGAAAGTAATTAAATTCTCAATTGCTTTCATTTTTCATGGAAGCAACATTTTACCAGGAAATTATTATTTATATTGGAAAAAAATTGCACACTCATCATGATTTACCAAGTTGCTTGCCCAAATTAATGAGTGCAATTTGTCAGTGCCAGTGTAGGGAAATAGTATACTAAACTAGGTTTGATAACTGACTCATCTGATTAGACAAACTAATTTCGTATTATTATGATTGATTCTTTTCTTAAATATTTACTCTTGCTAGTATTTTGCTTGTCAAAAATGTCTCTTGAATTAAAAAATTGGATTAAATTTCTTCATTGTACCATAAATCAAGTAAATGATAATCTATTCATTTTTTAAATTGAAAGGATCTATAATAAGGACATACTAATAGAATGAAACATTAAATATATATATATTCCTTTTCAATAATTTGGGTTGTTACCTAGCCCACGATTTCAAAATTATGTCCATCTAGAAGATAAATAATAAATAAAGATCAGTTGTAAAATTGATATTTATCAAGATAGTTTGCATTTGTTGAAGAAGTAAATATTTCATTTTTTAACTTTCCAACTACATGCATTATGAATACAGACATGAGTATAATAAAAAGGAATAACACAGTCCAAGTAATTTTAAAACGGCATACAAAAATTATTTTCCTTGTAAACTTAAAGTATGCACATGGTTGGTTATCATTATCTTCTATGGATTAACGAATTAGCTTCAACATTTTCATTTCATAGTATATATCTATTAATTCAATCTTTTCATTTTCATAATATATATTATTTTTCTAACTCGGATTACTTCTCTTTACTTAAAGATATAATTGGGAGAGAGAAGTGTAGATAGGGGAATCAGAGGTATGTTTCGTTGCTATCTTTATACTGTACTATTTTTTATTTCTTTGTTAGCTTGCTTCTTATCTTCCTAAGACCTATCGATTGTATTTTCTTGAAAATTTCTATTGAATACTTCACATTAATGTCATTGAAGCACCCTTCAAACTTTGTGAATCTTCCGCACCTGTGCAATAGGAAACCATGGTATGTCATGATAGAGTTTCCCAACCACAGAATCAATGCCCAATCTCTCAGCTCTCCTTCATTCTATACGATGCCATTTCTCCAGCGAGTTGATGAAAGAAACACAAAAGAGAGATAGAAATAGAAATAATAATAAAAACAAGAGGACAAGAAAAAATGAGGTCAGGAATAGTAGTTTCTAAGATGGTGGCTGCTACTCTCCTCTTCGCATCATACCTTTCTCCTTCCTCTCGCAACCTTGACAGAGCTGAGGAATCGGTAGTACAATAGAAAATATGAAAGAAAAAAAAATTCTTTGTTGTAGCCGCCACTCCATGAGAGAGGTAAGGAGATGAGTTCCTCCATAGTTAGGGCAGATTTTTCTTGGTTTCAATGGGGAGTTTAAGAATTAAGCATAGACGGGTGAGTGAATGCAGTTTGCAGATGAGAAGGCACTAGAAATTAGTAATTACTTTTTTTTTTTTCAAATGTCAGACATAAATCTGTCATCTTTGAATAAAGCGAGTTAACCTATTATTCAAAACTAATATTGGTTGTTATAGCTTTGCAAACACTAGTGCTAAGCCATTCGATACTAGCAATATAACTCTGGCTGATGGTGTGCGTGTTAACCCTAATGAGGATCAACATAAAGCCAATAAGGAATATAATTCTGTCTCTAAAGAAGCATATAGGGGGTTTAGCACAAGTATATAAAATTAATTGATTGATTCATGCTAAGTGCATTCATGTTCCGCTTTTAACCTGATGATCGTTTCTTTCAAGAACAGATGGGAGGGATCTCAAGAAAATGTCTGTCTCTAACTAAAGATCAATATAAAATGGCACTAAACCTTCCCTCTTCAAGCCTTGCCAAATAAAAGAGTAAACCAAAGATCTCTTCCTAGACACAATAATATTTAATGTATGTAATTTTTAGTTAAGAAGTGTCATTGAATGTTTTGCAAGCAACGATTCATCAAATGAATGAATATAGATGTTTCCTTTAGGTCTCTAATCCATAATCATAATTCTCTTTTGGTTTGCATTTAATTTCATGGGTAAATGGCAGCATACAATAATATTTAAATTTTTAATGTATTTAATGTTTAGTTATGTAATTTATTGTATACAATTACTAAGTGCAAGTATATTTAAGTTTTGTAGGAGTGCACGAGGATGGTGGGAAAAGGTGATCATGACATACATTTGTTTGTAAAAATGTCGAGAGATATGTTCTCAAATATATACACAAAATGCTCTTCTAATCCCAAACTCATTATCTAGGGTTAAAGTAACTATTAGGATAAGTGAAACTCTTAGTACCTA